>CALYDF020001720.1:0-47970 GCA_944474145.2 Dicrocoelium dendriticum
TTAGACCTTTGCAGGAAAGCCCACCGTTATACGGAGGACTTTCATGATTAGCCTGCCAGACAGTTAGTCCTGCGCCATTGTCATTAAATCACTGCAGCCGATGATTAGGATTTTGTCAACTGCGGAAAAGTCAGCCTGCGAGAACGCAAACTTGCTCCTTCGTAGAGCCACCACTTGCTTCATTTCTTTGTGCTACCCTATTGCCAACCCAGGGCAACCTCGCGGTTGATGGCAGTGCTTGAAACGTTCTGCAACTGAATCGGACGGTGGCTCGGTAACCATATCAAGCACGGCCCAATTGCTGTCTACCTGGGTCTCAATCCCCTTCTTTTATTCGTTCAGAATGCTTTCCTTTAGTTATATTATCTTCACCCCACGTTTTGGTGATCCTTTGGGTTGACGTGACGCATATGACGTGTCTAGCACTTTTAAGCAGGCGCTTTAAATGAGTACGAACGAAAACATTCCCGGAAATCTTTACTGTGCCCATACTTTTCTTGACACTTTGCTGATTATTTGCATGGGAGCATATCCGCATCGTCACAGTGCTGTTAACTAGCTACCTATAGATGCTTCGTGACGGACATTTGTGGTGCTCTTGCAATGCGATTCGTGGCCTACCGCAATCCCCGGACATACTCACCTAAGTGCATATTTCTCGGCAGCTCTATTGTTCCCTCCTTCGCGTTAAGGCACCTTAATTTACGCACGTAATTAGATACTTCTGAGATTACAAAGTTTGATTAACGGAGCAAACTTGTTACCGGTACGTGCATTCGAATTCCCGTACATAACCACCATCTCCGACCTCGATGCCATGACTATGCGACAAGTGTTTTTATGTACAACCTAAGACCATTTTCATTCTTATGCTTTTCGCTACTCCATCAGAACTACTCCGATACGATTATACCTATTACACCCAGTTATCACAGAGTGAGGTAATATTACCTGGCTATGCACTCCTTAGATGTCATCGCACCACTCGCCGTCAAGGTGAGGCGTTCCTGTGTAGCGACCTGTTAGTTTGATGCAGTAACTTCCTGTGTTTTCTAATCGCACGATCCAAGTAGTGAGGCCCTGTCAAATGTGGCGAGCACTTCCTCTAATCAGTTTACAGTTGTAGCGGCATATGGAATTCCTGGAATTATCACCATTGAGGTTATTAAGTATTTTTGTACTACGGATGCTAATAGGTGTCTAATACTGGTGACTTTTGGCGCCCTAAATGCTCCTACCTTGAATACATTAAGCAACGGATGACAGGCGCAGCCCGCTTGGAGAGGTTTTACTGGCAAATACTGCTCACGAGACGCACTAAGTGCTGACAAACTTGCCAAGCGGCTTCATCAAACAACACCTACGGAAGTTACCAGGCGGTTAGTAATAGCGTTAAGTAAATGAAAGCTACACGGCAGGACTGAGTGTTTTCAGTAGGAGAAGGATTTGGCTGACGCAGCCGCAACAAATCCAAAAACATGCCTGTTTACAATATCACTTTACAGCTGCGCTTCAACTTTGAACTGGAAGGAGGCCGATTTTTAAGGACCTTGACGGCGCAGTGCCCGCAAACCACCTTCCTTTTTGCATGACAAGCGTAGCAGTCAAGTTGTTTGAAATACTGCAAAGTGCTTAGGTGGATAATCATCTGCTTTTGTTTACGTTTCTCAGTGATGCACAGCAAGTTTTCTGCAAAGGATATCGGCGTCTAAGAAAAAATTTGTAGCCCTTGGAAGCTAGGCTGAGGCAGTAGGCAACGGGTAGGCTATTTACATGCTTTCCGTTGACTTCGCGGAAACATTCGATACCGTCCCACATCAACGCTTCTCATTAGAGTGAAACTCAGATGGGATATTGGAACCCAAATATTGGTTCCATGCCAGCGCTTAGTATTGTGGTACTGTGTTTCATCAGTTAGCATCATTTAATGAAAGTTGTTTATTAAAACTACTCCCATTCTGTATAGCTGTTTTGTTTGCATCCACCTCTGTTGACTTACCTCCCTACAGCATCCGTAGTTGTGTTTCTTCCGTAACGATCGGCAAGTAACGGAGGTCACTAAAGACCTTCATTTGAATCTCTTTCGTCTAATGCTCCTTCACTAGCGTGATATTGGCTGCGACTACAGCGAGGCATTCACAGAATGAAGGTGACGGAACTGACAACGTGTCTCCGTACCGTTCTCCACATTCCCATGGCTTCAGTGGACGGAACAGAAACTTATTTTTGGCCCGCAGGTGCTACACGGCCATTGACTTGCATTAGGTCATAGTATTACAACAGCAGACGATATCAACCTTCAGAATTACCGGGCCTCCGGAATAATTTTTTGCAGTCATGCAATGTCTCGTGCTAGCAAGGCTTCCGAACCAACATGCATATGGCAGGGACGTACATTATGTCTACGAATAGCTTTAGATATTCGGCTCATGACGACAATTTTCTAACCGTTAGTGAAATAAATCATTGAGTGCATTGTGTGGTAGATAGCAGAAGGGAGGTCCCGTGTCAGCTCCTACACTTCCCGATCCTCCAAGGTTTGCAAGCACGTTAGCTGTGGCAAATCTCAGGAAGTATTATCAGTGTTGCTGGATCCTGTGTTACTGACTAGGAATATGTCTAGCAACGTTTGAAACTATCTTCTGACTGCGCCTTGACAATCGGGTCCCGCACTCGATTCCAGACATTAAGTACTTGCGAAGAGAGCGCAACATCTGAACGGACTTTGGGCCTCCTTGCTTGAAATAACCCGCTAAATATCTATAAATGTCCTTACGTTTACACAACTCGTTCCGTTTCAACCTCTATACGTAATGTAAAACCGCGACCTACTCGCTTCATCTATGTAGCACATCGTAAACCGGTATAAATTTCTGTTTCCAAACAGGTAGTGCGTTACTTACATTGCTTGCCATCAAAACCAGCGCGACGAACCCTTTGCACTATAAATTAACTAACAGCACGCACGATTGGGACTCCGGAGTGAGCGGTTGCGAAAAGTGGGCGTTAACCGAACCGTGGCCCGAGCAAATGAGACGATTTGTTGGATACTGCAGAGTTCGCCCCCATCCACTCGCTACCTTGAATCTGCCGATAAGCGGTAACCAAGCAAGATGCACCGCTACGGTGGACCACAACACGGAACCCTATGCACGTTTCGACCCATTGAACCACGTTACCTATGGCGGTATCCTACTTATCTGATACTAATCGCACACCCCACGATAAGTAATTGCAGGTGCAGCCAACTTGGGAGGGACATGCTAATGACGCAGCTCATGACATTTACCTGGCGTCCTTCGTGTCCGCACTGCAATGAGGATCGGATGCATTTTTATACTGACAGCAGAGGACAAAAGCTGGAGAAAGGACGTTATATTTATATAGTGCACGTAGTTTACAACGTTTAGATTTTTAAATCTATGATTTCGTCGGGGTGTTGGTAGATATCTGCAATGTAAGCGTAAGGTAACGTTGAGATGAAATGTGATAGTATCTTGCTGTTGCAGTAACTGCCTTCGTAACCAACGAATTGCAGATCTAGGGCGCACGTTATGAAGTAAGCCTTTTATGCATTTCGCCACGTCACTAGGTGTGATGCTCCTGCTGTGCAACTTCCTAAATAATATGTCTTTTGAATGGTTTCTTTCCTTGACATGCACTTACCAAGCATAGCCTGGTAAGCCGTAGATGTTGTGGTTGCCAGCGGATTTCCGGCACACGAGAAATGCATCTGCCAGGCGAATGCGCGTGTGAATACGCACTCACACATCGTTCTGGTACATTCAGAGAATGTTTTCCTTTTTATGCCTTGAGAAGCTGACACCTGATCTATCTGAACCAAGTAGACTCACGATTGTGTTCAGGTGAAGCACTTTACAAAGTTGCTACATATCTCTTGGTCTGCAAGGGAAGCTTCGAAGGCCTACGCGCTTACCATTGTGGTGAAAGGCATGTGCATGCTATTTGGAGCTGTGGAACGGTCTGCCTCACGGCATCCCCAACTGAAGTAAGCGCCGTACCCGTTGTGTTCAAGGTGCGGGGAAAGAAATTCAAAAGGTCTTAAAACAAGCGAACAGGTAGTCAAATATCTTATAAGCCTAATTTCATAGGTTTAACCGCCTTTTGAATTTTTGTGCCGGCATTCGTTTGCGCACAGCGGCATGTAGAGCAGTAATCTGCATTCCATTGAGAAATGCAAAATACTTACTTTTTGATTCGTCTGTATTCGGTTCCGACTGAGGTGTGAATTGCGGAACCCTCTCCGATAAAGCTGATCGTAGTAAGTAAAGCGTAAGCACAGCATACCTGTTTCCCGTAGGATAGCAATACTTGAGACCGGAGAAAGTTAAGGGAACGTAGCTATGGCCTCGTGTGTGTATGAACCAGTACATGTTACACCCACCTGTGTTCTCCACTGGCACTGCACTTGCTTTGGCTGCATTGGAGGTCGGTGTTGATGTGGCCGTCCTAGTGAAAAGATTGTCAGGCGCAGGCTCCGTGTAAGGAGCAGCTAACGGTCTTTGCTTTCTCATCCTCGGAAGGCTTCCCTTATCCTCCGAAATCAGCCTTTCAGTACTGCGGCTGTGCAACGTTGTGACCATGTAGACCGGTAACTTACGTGAAAAGCTTGGGCGGAGTTCCCATTAAAATGTTTTCCTCCGTGTCCTTGGTTTCCGTTTAACTTCAGAGTGATCGTTCTATAAAGTAAGTATAATCAAAGTCATCTGCGCATTGCATGTCACAGAGAACTACACTGGTAGTGCGGACTATGCTGACACTTTATTTTCTGTCCGTCCAACCGGGGTGCCTATATCCCGACCAGCGTTGTGATACAGGCACACTTGGAAGAAGCGCGGTCACGCCATCCGCTTGCAACCCCGTGCTGCTGATAATGCCCACCACACTGACACCGTTGTGTGTAAGGCGAACCACATGATGGTCCTGACATGGCACCTAAAATGCACGCTGCTGTCAATGAAAACAGATAACTGTGGGTAAATGGGACAGTAGATGAACTGTATATTGTCCGCGGATACCGGACACTTACTCATTAGCTAAAGTTTAGAGTACAGTCCTAGTAACACAGATAGCAGGCATAGAGCACATAACGCACATTAGGATGCTTCACACCGCACGACACAGTGGGTGTTCAAGATAAAGTACACAAACGTATACAAACATGACATCAGTTGTCCACGAAAGCGTTTAACAGAGGGACAATTAAAGTGCCATCGAGCGCATTAAAAATAAGACATTTATATATATTATGTCCGCCATGAAATAGGTGAGTAAGGGGATGTCCAAAACTTCTGCAAGGAATATACCCACATTACTGGACGGGTTTATGCACGTAGTGGTCCTTTAGTCCCGTTAATGCCTGACACTTTATAAATCCGGTGTTTCCCGCACCTTTACGTATGCCGCGTATGACAAATGGCGTGCCGGAAACATTCACCACCTTGTCCGGAGGCTTAGATGACTAAACAATCCATTGATGGAAAAAGTACGTTGGCGTTTAATAAGCCCGAAACGTACACCATCAGCACACAGGACCGGATCACGAATGCATAATGCCAGGTTTATGCACTTCATGCAACGCCGTGTTAACTGTGCAATTGGATTTACTGTGTTGCGCAGCATTATTTTTAGCAAATATATAGAGAAGCAAAAGGAAAAGCCGAGAACATGTCCAAAGCCCCGTGGTTGCGAACTTACTGCGCTAAATGCGTCAGCGTGTGAACATTAAAAGTCATTTCATCCTCGCCATGCAAGCGAAAGTAGTCCTCAACGAAAACCTGCAAGGCTGACTCAGCGAAGTCACATTGAGCCTAATGAAGCTTTGGGCGACATAGCAAATAGATGCCCGTGTGTAGATCGATCAAAATCTTGGAGTAATCATCCGACAATAAATTTCGTAGCACCGCTGGTCCAGAGTACAATAAGAAATGTCTACATGCCGTAGCCTTCCAGTAACGATACCACCGAGCGTCTCCACAACGTCTGGTGAAGTCACGTGGCCTGCGCGATTGATTGGCCTCCGTCAATTCCTGCGCTTGCCTGATTGTCTGCCAAGTGAGGCGGCACTCCTTCTTTGCAGGGGCCGATATCCACAATGACATTACCCTACGCATTATACCGAGGCATACTGTGTGCATTTAGTCAATTAAAATAAGCTTATCAAAGCCATAGGTAAGCATTCGTAAGTTGATGGATCGTTATGGCTAGCACGCCGAAACGTTTCATTCGTACGACGCCAGCAATTAGTCCGTTGAAATGTGACCTGATGGTTTACATACTCACCACGTTGACAGCACTTGTCTCAACTGCTGTATCCCGAGTGTCCTTTGACTCACTTCGCAGTGGCACGGCATATTAAACCGGATAGTATACTTCGTTGCAAATGAGTTACCTGGAAATTTCACTCCGACCTCACTTTCATTAAGGCAGCCAAAAGTTGACACACATCCGAGGGTTTAACTGGACCATGGTACAACCCCACGGATAAAGGGGTTGAAAAAACGGTGAAATGATTCTACACAAAATTGGCCGCACCTGCAGTCGAGACTAATGAATGGGGAGAAACCGTCTATTTGCGGTTGAATTTTAACCTTCTATGGTTGGTTAACATTTTGGCACTGACATGCTGTCATCAAACCAAGGGGTACACCAAGGGGACTGTATGTCCCAGGTTCCAAGCTGGCGATTTCCTTTTTGCATAGAGTCTACATCAGGGTTCTATAGTTCTTCAGCAAGTCGGGGTGATTTACTCGTAGAATAGACAGTAATCCATTACCCACTGACCATAATTTATGACAATTTGGAATCCACAGCTGCAGATAATTGTGCAGTGTTTCTTTCTTTATGTTAGATACTCCGGAGACTACCACCTGGTCCAAATGATTTTGCATATCAAGCGCAGTGTACACTCCATATAAATTGTAATTGTTGTCGCAGTCCCACATTTCGGAACGATATTGCTTCATGGGTTCCCTTCTGTGTTTTCAGAGATATGTTCGGCACCCTGAGCAAATGCACTACGCTGGTCTAAACAATTCATTAGAACTAACACATATATAATTGAATTCCGTCGGAAGCAATGTTAAACCACCATTTCCATGTACATGTTTCGCACATCGCCAACCCCTTTTGCGTACACAAGCTGCAGCGATTCCGACTCCTTACGTTATTTTTAGAACGTTACCCGACTGGGTATATAAGTATGAGCACAGGCTTTCATGTTTCTTGCTATCAGGGGCCTGGTACTCTTGACATAACATAATAAGGTTTAAAATGGGTACTTCACTTATGAGATACCAACAACGAACCCCGAAGTATGACACCAAGTAGAGAGCAGTCCAAGAGACGGCAATCAACAAAGCCCCCAGAAAGGTAATGGCCGACAGCACTGCATTATAACAAAGGGAACTTTGTCCTTCACAAACCAGTATACCCGTTGATAAACATTTATGTAATTCACTTAACTTTGAACATGAGCACGGCAATGTTTTTTATTAATACTTTCTTCCAGACGTTTTCTGCTGCGATCCACAAAGGCGTGCAATGAATTAAGACGATTTTTCGTGGCGCTTTGCTGGGGAGCTGGGCGCTAACCAACGGCGGAAATATTGTTACGTGCTAAGGTGAAATGGAACAGCAGGCAGCTAAAAGGCAAGCTGGAGAATTAGGAATTAATTATTAAGGTTTCTATAATAAACATTAATGCACTGCATAAGCTTATAAGATGTTACTATAAGGTAACGTTTGCACTGAAGTAGTTTACCGTAACCATGGTAACCTGTCCCGAAAAATTCAAACTATGTAATTGCAGCGCAGTATGGATATTTCAAGGGCTTGTCAAACTGTGAAATTTGTTAGTCGTTTAATACATCTAAGCCTATTTCAAGTACCCTAGGAAAGAAAATGTGCTAAAATGTTGTAGAAAAGGTATAATTCAGGCATACCTTGCACGGTGTGCTGTGATTGTACGTTGGTGATGAATTCTTAAAAAATATCAGTTGCTGCAACGAAGAAATCATTGAATCCGCAACGTGAAACCAATGTAATCATGCAAAAAAAACGGGATGGTAGTGTTGTTGGATGTTAACCGGTGACAGATAGAGAAGCCATTTTTTGAAACATGAGGGAACTTGTAAAATCCATTTAAGAAGTACACAGGACTGCATAATGATCGGCATAGATTAGCTGCTAAGAAAGTAACAACCATAATGTGGACACATAAGAATTGTACAGTTGTGCACTGCAAGTTATTGACGAGCATTTAATTCCGAATTATTAATGTGCCGGCCATCCAGTAGGCATACAGAGCAGAGCTGGTGAAAACTTAATGATAAGCAGAAATAGCACGTGATATAATGCATAAACGCAAGGTCATATGTCTAACCGTGTGGTATCGCAGTAAAACTAAATACCAGATATCCCAGATAGTACGGATATATATTTATCCCGAAATATATATAAATAAATAAAATAAAATAAAATAAAATGTTTATTCTCGACTAAGCGAGGCACGTCTGCACAGACATGATCATTTTAAGAGTACAAATTGTGATCAGTCAATGTACAATGGATCAATGGGATTGTCGCATAGGTTGATATATAAATGTATATAAGTGTGTATGTGGGCGTGTTTATCCGTGATTATGGAATTCGTAAATGTATTCCAGTCTTTTTGATCGTGCTTGAACTTGTGGCCAGTGTTAAATGGGTGCTTGTTGGCTGTGGACTTGAAGCGGGCGTCCGGATAAGCAATGGGTGACTTTAGTTGGTGGCGAGTCACAACCGCCACGTCACAGTGTTGTTAAGCGGACATTTGTGGCTTTTTATAGGGAGAACGCTTGCCAGGCGGAAACCCACCACGTCCTGGAACACTGCCGCCGAACTATTTGCTGGAAGGGGTAAACCCAATCCACCCAGCTGGCACCACGAGGAGGTTGTTCGGCCAGCCAGCCCGTTTGGCGGCATCCGGTTTCGGCTTTGCCTGTCACTGTGGCCAGCCACAGGACGCCTGCGCTTACAGAGGGACCATGGATGGCTTGCGCTGCACCACCCACAGCTCCATCAACACACCCATACCCAGTGTAAAGCCGAAGGAATAAGACCGGGATGCATGCGGATGGGAACCACTTTTCATCAACGGAGCCGGCCCACACTTCTTCACAGGCAAACGAGAGCACGCTGTATTTGGGAAATCAAGCGCACCCAAAGCAGTGGCTGGACCGTAGTCCGCTCCACCCTGAGTGCATGGAACCACTCTTTGATCCTAACACGACCACAAGAACCGTGCACCACGTCCCCTTCAGCAACGACCAACTGTCTCCTGGAGCCAGCTAGACGAGGTGGTGGGTAATAGACAGGTAGGCACCTTGTCAACATGCACAGCAATCTCAGCCACACCGGTGATATCGACCAACAGCCTATCACTTGAGAGAAAGATAGCAAAGAAAATAAATCGAATAATGCATAAGGAAACGTGACCAAAGTCTTTAATTAATGAGCATATGAGAGTTTGTTAACGAAGAATCCGAGATAAGTTCAAGAGGTCCGAAAGCTTATTTTACGGAAATGACACAAACACGAACATGTTATCGGAATTCACTACAATCAGCTTTAGCGAGGTGTGCAGGTTTATAGAAGAGGTTTCCATAGAACAGGTGGCCAGAAACCGAGGATACTTCAACTGCCTTGACCTCAGCACTTCAACGAAGCACAATATTCCCTTATCTGGAAATGGATGGATAATTATTACGCTGCC
The DNA here is from genome assembly GCA_944474145.2 of Dicrocoelium dendriticum. NCBI lineage: Eukaryota > Metazoa > Platyhelminthes > Trematoda > Plagiorchiida > Dicrocoeliidae > Dicrocoelium > Dicrocoelium dendriticum. The sequence continues at coordinate 9,776 of CALYDF020001720.1, forward strand.
TTGTTACTTACCGGATGGAGAAAACACAGCTTTTATGTTAGTTGGATGCCACTATATTGAGGCCTGAACAACTGGGTTCAGCTCACTACTTCTTCATATAATTCTTATTCGGATTTCACTTGCTGACATTTAAGATCAACTCTTACATTTCATCTGACCGGACAGCAAATTTTTCTGTCTGTGCCATACACCTAATTTGGAAATATCCCAACACAATACTTTCACTGTGGCAAGAACAAACGGGTTCGGCCCTTTACACAACCGAAATTCTCTTCACTTACCACATCTGGAGCAGACCACACTGCTTTTACCTTCAATATGGTCGTGGATGCCAGTGTCTCCAATCAACATAACTTACCCAGAGAGTATTTCCGGTTCATTATTCCGGACAACTTACAGCAGTTTCGGCCTGAACGATTGCTTTTGGCCATTCTCCTCCCTCTAATAATTGGCTCAACAACATGTTACTGAATCCCCTTGGAGACCTTACGCGGTTTTACAGACCACCAATACAAAACATTCCAACATGTTCGATGTACAGTTTACCTACCGTACGTGCCGTGCCATTCCGTCAGGAAGTGACAGGACCCATGGATGATACAATCCCGCTGCCATCATGTGTCAGCCAGCAAATTCGTGGATGTATCCTGACTGCGACTAACGGAACCAATACTCGGTCAATAAGAAGCCTTGTCATTTGCAGCTTGTCGCTCGAATGCGTTGATGGCAGTGTTCCAGGACGTGGTGGGTTTTCGCCTGGCAAGCGTTCTCCCTATAACAGGCCACAAATATACGTTCAACAACGCTGGGACGTGGCGGATGTGACTCGCCACTGAATAAAGTTACAGCCAATAAGTCCACGCTGATAAGCTGACCATGACTGCATACTACCATGCTTGATACGCCCCGACACTTTCTTATCTGCACATTTGGTCGTCAAGTCCTTTTATGAGAATTCACCTTTGTTCTTTACGCTACACTCACATGAACCTAGCGTATTGTGTAATTGCGATTGGTCATTTTCTTCACCAGCTCTTTCCTAATGGAGCAGTTCTAGTTCTTGATTTATGTCTGCCTGAATTGTTACTGCACTTTGTGGTAGACCGACTGTGCCCACACGAACGTGCCCGTACTCACGACAATGGGTTTTCTTCATTTATGTTTCTCTCCTATTTGTACAGCTTCAATTAGGAACGTCTGAACAATCTCCGATTATTACTGTTACAATTGCCATGACATGTCTGAATACTTTCAATTATTTGATCATGCCCTCGCGAGCATGCCTCGCATAGCCGAGAATAAATGTTTAATTATGATTATTTATTTAAATTGAAAGCCCACCACCTGAAATAAAGCGACTTAACATGCAAGCACGCAGTTAGTAAATCGAATGCAGCTTGCCTACAAACGCTGCACCGGTTCTGTCTACGTTCTCCGCAGGACACGTCGTCGCTTCGTAGTGGTCCCGAGTGGCCTCGCTCCTGGCTCACTAAGCCTGCCTGACTCAGGCACCCGCGACCGCATGTGCTACAGCACCATGTGCTCGATTTCAATGGAATGCAACCCATCGGTGCTTGCCGCTTCTTCTCTGCATGTATGACGTCTTTCTTCCGCATTTCGGAAACTGCCTCAGTGATCAGATCGCGCCATGCACGCCGATCAACCGCCTTCGATTCCCATGACCTGCAATCAACATTAGAACGTGAGAGGCTCACTTTGCTCATGTCGCGGTAACGTAACTTTGCTTTCCTCACATGCCGCTTCCCTATACTCAGCTGACCATATAAGAGTTGGTTCGGTATCCGCGTCCGTTCCATACGGCTCACATGACCGAGCCACCTCAGGTCTCTCAGTAAATGTATGCAGTCCACTGCATGCATTCCACTTTGTCGCAACACTTCCGTTACTGCAACTCTGTCGCCCCAAACGATGCGCAAAGTCCATCGCAAACGCTGTTGATGAAACCGCTCGAGATATCGCACATCCCGACGGTACGTCGTCCACGTTTCACTGTCGCGTAGAAATAAAATAAAATAAAATAAAATAAATATTTTATACTCGACAATGCAGGGCAGTCCCATGGAGGCATGAGCAGATCTGAACAGCTGTACAGACATTTTATGGCAACTAACAGTGACAGTAGAAATTGTTCATATGTCCGTGATTGGAACATTACAATGGTAAAAATGCGAAATAATTATTTGGCTGTCGTGAAACCGGGACCTCGGATAATAATAGATTGAGAATCCTGAATGATCCATTGGATGCTAATTGAAGAGCACGCTTAAGCGAGATATGACAATATAGTGAGTTCGTACACATGTAATTCAAAGGTCAACGGTGATATCGTAGAAAGCAAAAAGACGATAGTATATGCAGATGTAGAAGTTCCAGTGCAACGAACCTATCTCGAATGGTGACGCTAGTTGACCTGCCGGTGTGAAGTTATGGGCTGTGACTTTTTCGGTGGCGAGTCACATTCGCCACGTTGCAGTGTTGTTAAACGTACATTTGTGACATTTTATAGGGTAAACGCTTGCCAGGCGAAAAACCACCACGTCCTGAAACACTGCCGCCAATCCATTGAATGGCAAGTTGTAACTGGCTATATTTCTGGTTGAACGTTTGTTTGTCCGGTTATTCGCCGTCAGGTTGCGTCCCATTTTTCTGCCGACTGATGCGTTAGCCGGGTGCCTATTGCGTTCCTGAGACCTGTCCTGTGCCCGATTGGTAGGTCGGGAACTAAACATTCTTTCTGAATATGAGGCGTTGATCCTCTGCAGAACACCGTGAAGTCTCCGAGGGATATACATTGAAATATGTCGAATTATTGTTAAAGTTTTGAAGGATAGAATATGATTCCCAAGAAACAATTGCAGATCCCCCGGGGTATGTAGTAAAATTGCTTAGAAATATAAGAAACCACGGCCAATTGAGCGGTCAACGCGGATTGAGGAGCTCACAATGACCAATTGTTCTGGTTTTGTATTGCAGGAGAATGTGCTCTCCGAAGTCAAAAGTAGTTCACCAGGCAAGAGTAATGTAAAAGAGATAGCGTTAGCCAAAGGTTCAAGTCTCGAAAAGTTTGTATCCGTGCATGATAACGAATGAGTTGTTCAGTTAGGGGTTGATAATCTTCCGCTCATTTCCAGAGAAAGGAACTGTGTGGCTTGTATTGTTGTCGCAACGATGGACAGTCACTGAGATGCTTGTCTCCGTACCTGTGACAAACTTGGGAAAAAAGGAAACAAACAGAAACAGCCACAAAGACAGAAGAAACGGATGCGTCCGGAATGCTGTCGATCAGTTGCGGCAATGACTGAACTATTGTACCACTATGTATGTAATTGTTATTTAACTATCGAATAAACATGTGTAGCATAAGTGGCGAAATACGACGAGAGGCAAGCAAAATACGGTTCAGTAGAGAATGTACGATTGCTCCACAATAGGAAGATGAAGAAAAGGGAGTCTGAGGGGTCCGAATGCGCATATGCTCAATCAGTTGGAACCGAAGAGAGGAGGACTGGGTGTGCCTCAGTCTTAAATTGGTAAGAATGTAAGAAGCAGAGAGGACAGACGCATGTAAATTTGCATCGAATGAAGAAGGAATGCAACAGCAAGCACAGGAAGGAAAGCAAGGGTCGGTAAAACAGGTTCTATTGAGGAGAAATGGAAAAGCCGCCGACCTTCTTCAGGTGGTGATTCATCCTTGCTAATTAAAGTAGGCTGAAGAATGCATGATGAGGTAATTAAGGTGAGGGTAACAGCGATGCTTCAGCTGTAACTGGATCAGTTATAGCTCAGAATTCCGAATAAGGTAAGAAAACAAGAGACCCTTCAGACAAAACCAGGTAAGTCAGCAAGATGAAGTTAGGCAGCCAAATATAGCTAAATATAAGGTAATGAGAGCCATCATAAAAGAACCAGTTTAGGACAAAAGTGGCTATATGAAACGGCGGTTAGCCTCGAAATGATGTGAACAGGCCGTTAAATTTGTTAAAATCCGATCACAAGGGACGTAGTAGTCCAAACAAAGAAGACCATTAAGACGAGAATAGGGTGCCTGCGTATATATAAAGGAAGCTGTATAATTTAGACCTAACTACTAAAAGAGAGCATCGGCATAAAGAGAAAGGTTAAGGATGAATGGGGACATAATAACAATGATGAATCATGAGCAGCAATGCTTTTAATGTGAAGGTTACAAGGGGGTACGTCGGCAGAGCCTACGTCACTTAGATCTCAGAAGTCCGAGGTGGGTCAGAAAGTAGTGGACCGATCGGACGAGTCCGGATGAGCCAGCAAGATGATGCTAGGCCACCAAATTAAGGTGTGAATAACAGTAATGGGTGTCATAAAATAAGAAGCTTTCGGGACGGCAGCGGCTATATGAAAAGCCAGTTAGCATGCCAAGGAAAGGTCTCGGGATGAGGGGAGCAGAGTGTTTGGAATGTAGAGCCCAGAGCGATAACGTCTCGGATGTCTGGGAGCAGTCAGAAACAGGAGACTGCTCAACCGGGGCTAGATTAGAGTCAGGCCCGAAGATATATCCGTCCAAATGAAAAGTAATGCAGAGTGCGAATATGAAAACGCGCTATTGAGTGGAAGTGGAAAAGCCAACGATGTTCTCAGGGAGATGTGAGCAGCACCATGGACAGCACCATGGATTTGTACACCATCAGCTTCGTGCCAATGGTAAGCTGATGGTTGATCCACACTCGGTACTCAAGCTTCCAGAATGCCGCCGCTGCCTTCAACACGCGGATACGAAGCTCACCGTGTAGCTGTTGATCAGTCGGCATCAAACTCCCAAGGTAGCAAAAGCGGGAGGTGGTTTCCAATACTTCAGAACTAATCAAGTCCTACCCGATCGGCCCCTTGCTCTCCGGATTTATTCAGACTTTTAAGACGTCATCCCTCTTAGTTCGGCCGACTCCACTATTTCTTTACATTACCTGGACAGCCTCGTGGGCTTCTTCCACCCGTCGTCAATAGGCCTTTCTCATCCTGTCGCTAACTTATATTGTATGGCGCTCTGTTTTCAATTCTTCTTCAACTGGCGGTGTGGTGATCTAGTCCACCGATCAGTTTCCTTCTCTCTTACGGCTCCCATGCTACTCTGAGTTCCGTGGTATACGCTATACAGACTCGACGCTCTTGTTCCTGTACCTCGTGAGGCTGCTAGACTCGTTCACCTTCTGTTACAACCACTTTTCCTGCGTTTAATTTACGTGCTATTCCTGCGCGCTAACTAACTCCGTCTCGCCAGACTGGCCACTAGTTTTCAGCTTTCACTCCGAGTTCTTCGACGCTACAAATCGTAAAGACGGCAGGCTAGTTGCCTCGCTAGTGTTATAGCACTTTTCCTACATTCTTAATAAGCCTAGCCCTAATCCGCCGATTAATCCAACCCCGCTTAGTCGGGCCCATACTAAATGAATACAGTTGGACTTCTGAGACGTCACTTCTGTTGGTTCGGCTTACCTATTGGTTCTGTAAACACTACGTGGAGAGGCTTGTGGGCCTTTCCACGCTTTACCAATGATCCCCTCTCATCTAGACCCTATTCTTTTCTACTGCTCTCTGTTTTCATTCCTTTCTAATTCGGAAGGCCGGCTTTACTGCCCTGCCGTTATCTTGTCTCAACTGACCCGTCTGTCTTTGCCTGCCTGCTTTTGTTTTCCTATTATTCATGACCTTTTCTCTTATTGCGCTCAATTTTTATTCCCACGGCTTACACTTATTGGCGGTTTTCGGACAATTGCTAAGTGTTTCTTGACTAGTGCTTCCATTAGTATGCTCAACTTAACACTCATCCTAATCCTATGCTCTTTACCTTATGCTCGCATTTGACTAATATTGAAACCGTACTTGTCATAACGACTCCCAATGCACGGCAGCTCTGGCCCCCTGTGACCATTTTCCTAGATTCTGAAGGCTTTTGGACTGTAGAATCATGAGCGCTTTAGCCTAATTACTCTTACGAACTACTCTTCGCACTGCCGTCAGCATTCATTCGCTCCTAGCCGATTCCTTGAAACTCCTTTTCCTCTTGGAACGTTGCTCTACCTATCTTGTTCCCCGATTCGGCGTCAACCTAGTTGTCCTTAGTTTCACCCAAGATGCCTCTCGCACTCGGATTTCCGCCATCATCATGGGTTTACCTGTTTCTCTCCAACCATCGCATCATTCGCTTAACTTTTTTCAAAACGCTCTGCTATATCGGTCTTTTGACCCTGCGCGTGCAGAACCTTCTTCCCACTTAGTAGCTATAGTCTGAGTCACACCAGCGACGTAATGTATGGAACGCGCTTGCAAACCATGTATACTGAACAAAATTACATAAGTTTTAATGTATCATAGGCACCGGTGAGCGCCACCAGTCTGTGTTAGTGCTTCTTGATTCATTGCTGTCTCTGTTTGGTCACCTCTTGTCCGTTGCCTGTTTTTCCCGAGATTCCCACAGTTACATCCGCCAAAACAAGAAGGTTTATCCACTGGGACTGGTCGACCCATCCTCAAACGCTTGGTCCTTTCTCCGGGAAATGAAAAACCCACACACTGGTCCAAATGGAGCTCTTTCCGCCATTCTGGAGGCGCTACCTTCACGGGGTCTAAACAAATGGGTTTAGCTCGCCTCGTACTCAGAGAGAACAATTTACTCACCTGGAATAATATATTTACATGGATCCCCCGTTCCACAACCGAAGACAAACAACTCTGGCGTGATTACCTTCACTGCCTCAAACATTCCTATTCGCCAGTCACCTGGAGCTATTCTGGTGTCATTTCACGGACAGCGTTGCGCACATATACGTGGCTTTTCCGATGGCGTTCCATGGAATTTTCACTTGGTTATGGAAACGGTTAAACTTACTTACGTTTGAAACACTTCCGAATCCACTTTGCGGAGAATGGCGTTTTTACCTATTAAGGACATATCCAGCCACAAGAAACAACTTCACTCACCGACCCCATGACAAGTCCAGCGTGGATAGCTGGACACGGTTTGCGAGCCGAACAAGAATATAATAAAAAGTCGGCCTCTATTAACAATGTGTTTACTCACCTGCATCATTATCATTCGACTCTTCGAATCTTGCATCACTGACCGGCTTCAACGACTGCTGCCGTATCAGTACTAAGCCATTCGGCCAACCAACGAAGAATTTTGGCTGTCAACCGACTGCGAATAATAGAGTGCAAAGTCGGTTTATACGATGCAAGCCGACTTGCGCTACTGTTCACCGAAAGCTACGGCAGTGTTCCAGGACGTAGTGGGTTTTTGCCTGGCAAGCGTTCTTCCTATAAAAAGCCACAACTGTCCGCTTGACAACACTGCAACGTGGCGGATGTGACTCACCACAAAATAAACTCACAGCTAAGCATTTCACACTGACGCAGTCCTCAGCCTTCTACATCCAACATGTGCAACTAATTCTACTATGAATAATGCTTTGTTGGAGCACAGATCATCCCTATCTCGTAATGGTTATTGGTTGCACCAAAACCTTGTTTAGCCTCCTGTGCTCACGGATCTCTACCTGGCGAATTTGTGTTTTGACAGCTTTTTGTGCCCCACCGCGCCATATTGTCCCTTGGTCTGACTATTACCTGACAATATGCTCACTCATATGGACAACATCTTTTGCTTTATACCTTTCATTAAAACGATATGTTCTAACGTTCCAAAAAAGCTATGCTTGTATGCATATTTGATCGCGCCTTTACAGGTGTGTCTCGTTTTACCAAAAATATACCATTTATTTATTTATTTATTAATGCTGATGCGCGGCAATATTGTGGATTGCTTCTCCGGTGAACGCTAAAAGGGACGCAGTTTTGCTTGTGTTGATGGTGAGCCCGCTGTCAAAGCCAGAGCACGTCATATGCTGCAACTCATCCGCGCTGTGTGAAAACAACGCACTGTCGTCAGCAACCAGCAACCTACGGATAGTAGTGTCGCAGACTAGAGTTCTAGCATCGAAACGACGGGGATTCAGCAAACCACCATCAATACGGTGCTCCACACGAACACCGTAAGCACAAGCGGCATCAAAAGCACAGGACACATTGCATGGAGATATATATTAAACAGGACAGGAGATAAGACATAGTCTTGCTTCACACCAGAGATAACTGCAAAATCATCTAAGGTTTGTCAACTTAACTACACCATCGCTCGTATGCCGCTGTGCAGATATTCAATTAAACTTACAAACTTACGCGGGCAACCAAACTTACCCAACACCAGCCACAATGCCTCGCGCTTCACCGTATGAGAAGCCTTGGTGAAATCAACAAAAAACGAGTACAATGGCTGGTATGGTTCTCTGCACTTCTTCTGCGACTGACGAGTCACAAACACCATATCTATAGTGCTGCGACCCGAGCGAAACCCACACTGCCCTTCCGCCACGTTCGGTTCCACAACCTGACTAACGATGCGGTAGAGCAGGATTCGGACAATCACCTTGCCCACACTGCTCAGCAAGTTGATGCCACGATAATTCGTGGCACATTGAGTGCTTTCTTTGCCCTTGTCCGTTGCGAGCACAAGGGCATCCTTTAGCTGAGGAGGCACTTCCTCCGCAATCCGTACACGTTACACCAAGTGGTGCAGCGCCGTCAATAACGCGGGTACGTCGTGTTACAATACCTCAGGCGGGATACCGTCGGCGCCGGCACATTTGCCGTTTCGCAGCCGAGCGAAAGCGCCCTGCGTCTCATCCAGTGTCGGCGTGTCCGCCATACTCTTCTTTACATCGTGCTGCTTCAGGCAGTTCAATGTAGGCCAGCCGATCTCTAAACGGTTGTTCAAAAGACAGTCAAAGTGTTTTCTCCAGATCTGCATTATGCCTGCAGTCTGTGTTCAAATAGCACCTGAACTATCATCGATCAGCATCATTAGCGGCTCCAACCTCCGTCCTTACACCGCCTTCAAGGAGTCAAAAAATTCCTTGTGTTAGCGACGCTCGGCGTAGCATTTCATCTGCTTCGCCTTCTCCATCCACCATGCATTTTTAATGCGACGGAGCTCTCGGGTCAGTCGCCGTCGAAGTTCACGAAACCGAGTCTTCTGCCCCAAGTCACTGGGGTCTGCGACATGTGCAGCAAATGCCGCATTCTTCCCCGACACCAATGTGCCAATCGTCGCATTGTTTTCATCAAACCAATCAGGCCGCTTACAGTTTGCGCGCTTGATGGTCTCCTCGGTAGCAGATGCCATCTGGTCGCGAATGTTGTGCCACAGGTCGCCCACTGTGGTTATGCATTCCGCATCACAGGCGTGCAGCAATCGCCTTCTCCAGGTTAGTACGTTTCGCCACAGTACCGAGGGAGAGAATGCTAAATTTGCGCCAAATCACGGCGGGAGTGCAATACATAGATTTATGAAAATATATGTACAGTTTGGTCCGAACCAACTTGTGATAAGCGCCACACTCAGCTCCACACAGTACACGTGTCATGCGCACTTCACGTATGTCACCCGGACGTACGATGACCTAGTCGAGCAGGTGAGCGTGACCACACCGTGGGTGCGTCCAACTTGCTATATCACTCGCACTCAGTGCAAACCGAGTGTTCCTGATCGTCAGGCCGTGAGCAGCACACAGTGAGAGCAGCCTTTCACCGTTCACATTCGCTGAACCAATGCCATGCGAACCGATAACATCTGTCCACACCGATGCATCACGCCCAACACGCGCGTTGAAATCACCCAGCAGAAATAGTCGGTCGTTCCTCGGCATACCGTATCATGGAGGATAGCTGAGTGTAGCATGGATCACGCGTGTCATCAGGATAACAGACGGTCGGACGTGCTTATAAAAGTGGTAAACTTACCTCTTCCGAGTCGTAGGCGAACAGTCATCGGTTGCGCGCTGATGCCAGTTGGTTCACTCACCAGCTGGCCATGGAGGCGATCGGATATTGCAAATTTGACCCTATGTTCACGCGGTGTTCAGGCGGCGTTGCCCACCCAGTAGAATGTGTAGGCAGCACGTGCTTCATGCAACATACCTTGCTCAGCCAGCAGAGTCCCACTGAGCGCCGCAATATCGATGTGGTAACGCGCCAGTTCCATCGCGACCAGTGCAGTGCGTCGCAATGGGCGCTCGCTGGGGTTCCGGTTCACTAGTGTGCGCACGTACCAGCACCCGATGCTGAGTGCTTTGCGCGCAGGCATACGATTGCATTGGTGGACAATCGCACGCGAGGTGGTCGTTGTGCATGGGAGGTTTACGTGAAGGACTCCACCCGGAGCCTTTGGCTCAATAGCCTGACCCACAAGGCAGTGGGGAGCAGATCCAGCTCGGGAATGTGATTGCAGAGACAGATTGGGATCTGCTTGACAGCCGTCACACGCAGCTTTGGAGGTACTGGAACGATTCAGATATATTTTGCGACCGTAGTAGGATACGCACCTGCGATCACGGCCAGACGCAGGTGGGTTTTGGCGGGTTTGCACCAATTTGACCAGGGGCTGCCTTGGTTGAGGCGGGCAGTAGCAAACCAGTCAACACCAGGAGGTGCCCTCCCACCGTCAGAGACAATGCGTGGCGCTCGTGCTCCACGCCAGTCGACCATCGAGCTTATAACCCGTAGACCTGTTGTCTCCCATAGCTAGGTTTTACGGGAAGAGGACCATCGACCACTTTCTAACCTCCGAAGAGGATGGACTAGGATACCGGCAGGGCGCCAACACTTGATAGGAGAACGACTCGGGTCCTCATCCAAAGCCTTCGATTAAACGTACACTCGAAAGGCAGCGGGTCTAGCACATGGTCAGTTCACTGACTCATGCGGATTGGTGTCCTGGATGTTAGCAGGGAGAAGTGCGTAACCCAACTCCCACCCAGCGGTCGCCACGAGGAGGCGTCCAGGATATGAGCCAATGGCACAACAGTAGCAGCAATTGGTGGACCATCTGTCAGGATCTAGCCACCACCAGCCTCAGCGCACCATAGGCTGTCCCGCCTATATACACATTCATATAGATGTTTATTTATACTATATTTTCGTATGATAATAGAAATGAGTAAAATTAGAACAAAATTATGTTTACATAAAATCAGGTCCTTAGACATTAGTCATATATAAATATATACCTATGGTTGGCGGCATCCGGTTTCGGCTTTGCCTGTCGCTGTGGCCAGCTATAGGACGCTTGTGCGCACAGAGGAACAATGAGTGGCTTGCGCTGCGCCACCCACAGCTCCATCAACACACCCAACCTCCAGCGTAAACACATAGGAATAAGACCAGGAGGCATGTGGATAAGAGCTACGTTTCATCAACGGATCCGGCTCACACTCCTTCAAGTGAAATACAAACATACTATATTGGGGAGTCAAGTGCACACAAGGCGGTGGCTGAACCGTAGTCCGCACCAAACTGACTACATGGAACCCCCCTTCGGGACTAACACGGCTAGAAGGACCGTGCACCACGTCCCCACAAGTAACGACCGACTGTTTCCAAGAGCTAGTATGGAAGAGGTAGCGGGTAATAGACGGGTAGGCACCTTGTCAACTTGCACGTCAACAGCAGTAGATCCGGGTTATCAAGCATCTGCCAATCACTTAAAAACGGTACGATGTAACGAAATAACTAGGATAATGCATACACATACGGATACATAACTCTTCACTAAATAAGCGTTTGAAAATGAGTACATAGGAATCCGCAATAATTTCCCGAAGTCAGAAAGTATATGCCACAAACACGAAAATACTATCGAAATTAACTACTACTGACTTAAGCGACTTGCGCAAACTTAAAGAAGGGAGCACTGGTAGATATTTATATAGGAAGGAAAAGCATTGGGACAAAATCCCACAACTACCACCTGAAATATGGATCTATATATGAAAACCATGTTAACGCATGTCCAGATATTTAGACGTAGTTTTATTAATGGAATGTACATGGATGTTTGCATGTGTGACTTATATTGGGAAATGTGATAACGCATTCGTCGATCGGTAAATGCAGGCATTTTTCTATTTTGGGAGGCACCTTTCTTTGTATGTCAGCACTGGTAGTAATCATGCAGCATAATAATAGACTAGTGGCATAATCGTTGTTACATGCGCTTGCCAACTGCAAGGTTGCTAAGGGCACTGACTTCGGGTGGGTAATATGCACTGAACCTTTTACAAAAGTTAAACAGGTAAGTAAACATGATGAAAGTAAACAAGATGAAATCTGCTCACGGTGCCACAATGGAAGAACACGGAATAATTTGATGAGTAATTATTTGTAGGATAACGTACGCTCATTTTTTATCGGAGCTTATGATCCATATAGCATTGCTTGGTGTAGCGGTTCATAAATGAACGCAGTGTAGTGCTTTGTTATTATGCGAAAATGAAGCGCTTGCAACACAACGGGCAACTTACCGAAGAGACCAGGCACGCAGTTATTAATCTCGCTTTGGCGATGCTGCATGGATTGGAATTGGAAGGGCTGCATATGACTAACAACGTCCACAGCAGATGGAGATTTATGCATTATTGAAACTGTTTTAGTTGGGTGTGAGAAGAGACATTCGAACCATATGCGACTACTGTCGTCTGAGTTCGGAATGTTCAAAGTGCTCATAACCCTCAAAGCGACAATACTGAAAAATGTTTGGTGGTTTGCGCTCACGTCATACAAGGGTTTTGCTTAAGAACCGGAAGTCTAATAACGCGTTAGAGAAGGTTGTCTTCGCTTACGTACCCATCTACTGAACTAGCGGCCAAGTGTTGCGGCGCATGCAAGTATTTGACTGAGCACTGCTGCCTTGTGAGGATGCACCATAAGGCTATAGGACATAGTGTGGCCCTGAAAAGGGCCGTCGGGTCGTTCACTATGTTATTGGAACGCGTACTTTGTAAACAATGCAAACTAAGCAGGGCAGGCAAACGTCGCGACGGACAATTGTGATACCTGGGCACAGGTTATGCTACATGCGGAGTGGGTTGATAAGTACGGAATCATGGGCGAGCATCATAAGACTAAGAAGTAATTGATTGGAGCAGCATCAATCACCTGTAAACATAAATAAATAAATATATAGTATATTCTCGGTAAAACGAGACACACCTGTAAAGGCGTGATCAAATATGCATACAAAGCATAGCTTCTGTGGAATGTTAAAACATTTCGTTTTTATGAAAGTTATAAAAGAAAAGATGTTGTTCGTATGAGGTGAGCATACTGTCAGGTAATAGTCAGACCCAGGGACATTATGGCGCTGTGGCGCGCAAAAATCCGTCAAAACACAAGTTGGGGGTAATTACGCCAGGTAGTGATCCGAGATAGAGATGATCTGTGCTACAACAATGCATCGTTCATAGCAGAATTAGTTGCACAGGTTCGATGTAGAAGGCTGAGGATCTGCGTCAGTGTGAAATGCATAGCTGTGACTTTATTTTGTGGCGAGTCACGTCGGCCACGTTGCAATGTTGTTAAGCGGACAGTTGTGGCTTTTTATAGGGAGAACGCGTGCCAGGCGAAAACCCACCACGTCCTGGAACACTGCCGTAGCTTTCGTTGAACAGTAGTGCAAGTCGGTTATGCATCGTATAGACCGATTTTGCGTTCTATTAATCGCAGTCTGTTGACAGCCAAAATTCTTCGTTGGTTGGACGAATGGCTTAGTTCTGATACGCCAGCAGTCGTTGAAGCTGGTCAATGATGCAAGATTCGAAGAGCCGATTGATAATGCTGCAGGTGAGTAAACACATTGTTAATAGAGGCCGGCTCTTCTATTATATTCTTGCTCGGCTCGCAAACCATGTCCAACTATCCTCGCTGGACTTGTCATGGGGTATGTGAGTGAAGTTGTTTCTTGTGGCTGAATATGTTCCTAATAGGTAAAAACGCCATTCTCCGCAAATTGGATTTGGGATTCCTGCAACAATGTAAGTAAGTTGTTACCTGTTTCCCTGGTTGCCAGTGGAATTTCCACTGGCTACCAGGGAAACAGTTACACTTACTTACATTTGCAGGAATCCCAAATCCAATTTGCGGAGAATGGCGTTTTTACCTATTAAGGACATATTCAGCCACAAGAAACAACTTCACTCACATACCCCATGACAAGTCCAGCGAGGATAGTTGGACATGGTTTGCGAGCCGAGCAAGAATATAATAGAAGAGCCGGCCTCTATTAACAATGTGTTTACTCACCTGCAGCATTATCAATCGGCTCTTCGAATCTTGCATCATTGACCAGCTTCAACGACTGCTGGCGTATCAGAACTAAGCCATTCGGCCAACCAACGAAGAATTTTGGCTGTCAACTGACTGCGAATAATAGAACGCAAAATCGGTCTATACGATGCATAACCGACTTGCACTACTGTTCACCGAAAGCTACGGCAGTGTTCCAGGGCGTAGTGGGTTTTCGCCTGGCAAGCGTTCTCCCTATAAAAAGCCACAACTGTCCGCTTAACAACACTGCAACGTGGCGGACGTGACTCGCCACAAAATAAACTCACAGCTATGCATTTCACACTGACGCAGTCCTCAGCCATCTACCTCCAACCTGTGCAACTAATTCTGCTATGAACAATGCTTTGTTGGAGCACAGATCATCTCTATCTCGGATCACTACCTGGCGTAATTACCCCCAACTTGTGTTTTGACGGATTTTTGCGCGCCACAGCGCCATAATGTCCCTGGGTCTGACTATTACCTGACAGTATGCTCACTCATACGGACAACATCTTTTCTTTTATAACTTTCATAAAAACGAAATGTTTTAACATTCCACAGAAGCTATGCTTGTATGCATATTTGATCACGCCTTTACAGGTGTGTCCCGTTTTACCGAGAATATACTATTTATTTATTTATTTATGTTTACAGGTGATTAATGCTGCTCCAATCAATTACTTCTCAGTCTTATGATGCTCGGCCGTGATTCTGTACTTTTCAGCCCGCTCCGCATATAGCATAACCTGTGCCCAGGTATCACAATTGCCTGCCACGACGTTCGCATGCCCTGCTTAGTTCGCACTGTTAACTGCCTACGCGTTCCAATAACTTGGTGAACGACCCGACGGCCCTTTTCAGGGCCACACTACGTCCTATAGCCTTATGGTGCATCCTCACAAGGCAGCAGTGCTCAGTCAAATACTTGCATGCGCCGCTACACTTGGCCGCTAGTTCAGTGGATACGTACGTAATCAAAGACAACCTTCTCCAACGCATTATTAGACTTCCGGGTCTCAAGCAAAACCCTTCCATGACGTGAACGCAAACCACCAAACATTTTTCAGTATTGTCGCTTTGCGGGTTATGAGCACTTTGAACATTCCGAACTCAGCCGACAGTAGTCGCATATGGTTAGAATGTCTTTTCTCACACCCAACTAAAATAGTTTCAATAATACATAAATCTCCATTTGCCGTGGACACTGTTAGTCGTATGCAGCCCTTCCAATTCCAATCCATGCAGCATCGCCAAAGCGAGATTAATAACTGCGTGCCTGGTCTCTTCGGTAAGTTGCCCGTTGTGTTGCAAGCGCTTCATTTTCGCATAATAACAAAGCACCACACTGCGTTCATTTATGCACTACTACACCAAGCAATGCTATATGGATCATAAGCTCCGATAAAAAATGAGCGTACGTTATCCTACAAATTATTACTCATCAAATTATTCCGTGTTCTTCCATTGTGGCACCGTGAGCAGATTTCCGCTTGCATAATATAGATGTTTACTTACTTATTTAACTTTTGTAAAAGGTCCAGTGCATATTACCCACCCGAAGTCAGTGCACATGGCTACGTTGTAGTTGGCAAGTGCATGTGACAACGATTATGCCCCTAGCCTATTATTGTGCTGCATGATTATTACCAGCGCTGACATTCAACGAAAAGGTGCCTCCCAAAATAGAAAACGCCTGCATTTACCGATCGACGAATGCGTTATCACATTTCCCAATATAAGTCACACTTGCAAACATCCATATACATTCCATTAATAAAAAATACGTCTAAATATATGGACGTGTTAGCATGGTTTTCATATATAGATATATATTTCAGGTGGTAGTTTTGCGATTTTGTCCCAATGCTTTTCTTTCTTATATAAATATCTACCAGTGCTCCCTTCTGTAAGTTTGCGCAAGTCGCTTAAGTCAATAGTAGTTAGTTTCCATAGTATTTTCGTGTTTGTGGCATATACTTTCTGACTTCGGGAACTTATTGCGGATTCGTATATACTCATTTTCAAACGGTTATTTAGTGAAGAGTTATGTATCCGTATGTGTATGCATTATCCTATTTATTTCGTTACATCGTACCGTTTTTAAGTGATTGGCAGATGCTTGATAACCCGGATCTACTGCTGTTGACGTGCAAGTTGACAAGGTGCCTACCCGTCTATTACCCGCTACCTCTTCCATACTAGCTCTTGGAAACAGTCGGTCGTTACTTGTGGGGACGTGGTGCACGGTCCTTCTAGCCGTGTTAGTCCCGAAGGGGGGTTCCATGTAGTCAGTTTGGTGCGGACTACGGTTCAGCCACCGCCTTGTGTGCACTTGATTCCCAAATATAGTATGCTCGTATTTCACTTGAAGGAGTGTGGGCCGGCTCCGTTGATGAAACGTAGCTCTTATCCACATGCCTCCCGGTCTTATTCCTACGTGTTTACGCTGGAGGTTGGGTATGTTGATGGAGCTGTTGTTGGCGCAGCGCAAGCCACTCATTGTTCCTCTGTGGGCATAGGTGTCCTATGGCTGGCCGCAGTGACATGCAAAGACGAAACCGGATGCCGCCAACCATAGGTGTATATATATATATATATATATATATATATATATACGAATTATGTCCATGGACCTGTTTTTATGTATACATCATTTTGTTCTAATTTTACTCATTTCTATTATCATACGAAAATATTGTATAAATAAACATCTATATGAATGTGTATATAGGCGGGAAAGCCTATGGTGCGCTGTGGCTGGTGGTGGATAGATCCTGACAGATGGTCCACCAATTGCTGCTACTGTTGTGCCGTTGGCTCATATCCTGGACGCCTCCTCGTGGCGACCGCTGGGTGGGAGTTGGGTTACGCCCTTCTCCCTGCTAAGATCCAGGATACCAATGCGCATGAGTCAGTGAACTGACCATGTGCTAGACCCGCTGCCTTTCGAGTGTACGTTTAATCGAAGGCTTTGGATGAGGACCCGAGTCGTTCTCCTATCAAGTGTTGGCGCCCTGCCGGTATCCTAGTCCATCCTCTTCGGAGGTTAGAAAGTGGTCGATGGTCCTCTTCCCGTAAAACCTAGCTATGGGAGACAACAGGTCTACGAGTTATAAGCTCGATTGGCGTGGAGCACGAGCGCCACGCATTGTCTCTGACGGTTGGAGGGCACCTCCTGGTGTTGACTGGTTTGCTACTGCCCGCCTCAACCAAGGCAGCCCCTGGTCAAATTGGTGCAAACCCGCCAAAACCCACCTGCGTCTGGCCGTGATCGCAGATGCTTTTCCTACTACGGTCGCAAAATATATCTGAATCGTTCCAGTACCTCCAAAGCTGCGTGTGACGGCCGGCAAGCAGATCCCCATCTGTCTCTGCAATCACATTCGCGAGCTGGATCTGCTCTCCACTGTCTTGTGGGTCAGGCTATTGAGCCAAGGGCTCCGGGAGGAGTCCTTCACGAAAACTTTCGATGCACAACTACCACCTCGCTTGCGATTGCCCATCAATGCAATCGTATGCCGGCGCGCAAAGCGCTCAGCATCGGGTGCTGGTACGTGCGCACACTAGTGAACCGGAACCCCAGCGAGCGCCCATTGCGACGCACTGCACTGGTCGCGATGGAACTGGCGCGTTACCACATCGATATTGCGGCGCTCAGTGGGACTCTGCTGGCTGAGCAAGGTATGTTGCATGAAGCACGTGCTGCCTACACATTCTACTGGGTGGGCAACGCCGCCTGAACACCGCGTGAACATAGGGTCAAATTTGCAATATCCGATCGCCTCCATGGCCAGCTGGTGAGTGAACCAACTGGCATCAGCGCGCAACCCATCACTGTTCGCCTATGATTCGGAAGAGGTAAGTTGACTACTTTTATAAGCACATCCGACCGTCTGTTATCCTGATGACACGCGTGATCCATGCTACACTCAGCTATCCTCCATGATACGGTATGCCGAGGAACGACCGACTATTTCTGCTGGGTGATTTCAACGCGCGTGTTGGGCGTGATGCATCGGTGTGGACAGATGTTATCGGTTCGCATGGCATTGGTTCAGCGAATGTGAACGGTGAAAGGCTGCTCTCACTGTGTGCTGCTCACGATCAGGAACACTCGGTCTGCACTGAGTGCGAGTGATATAGCAAGTTGGACGCACCCACGGTGTGGTCACGCTCACCTGCTCGACTAGGTCATCGTACGTCCGGGTGACATACTGAAGTGCGCATGACACGTGTACTGCGTGGAGCTGAGTGTGGCGCTTATCACAAGTTGGTTCGGACCAAACTGTACATATATTTTCATAAATCTATGTATTGCACTCCCGCCGTGATTTGGCGCAAATTTAGCATTCTCTCCCTCGGTACTGTGGCGAAACGTACTAACCTGGAGAAGGCGATTGCTGCACGCCTGTGATGCGGAATGCATAACCACAGTGGGCGACCTGTGGCACAACATTCGCGACCAGATGGCATCTGCTACCGAGGAGACCATCAAGCGCGCAAACTGTAAGCGGCCTGATTGGTTTGATGAAAACAATGCGACGATTGGCACATTGGTGTCGGGGAAGAATGCGGCATTTGCTGCACATGTCGCAGACCCCAGTGACTTAGGGCAGAAGACTCGGTTTCGTGAACTTCGACGGCGACTGACCCGAGAGCTCCGTCGCATTAAAAATGCATGGTGGATGGAGAAGGCGAAGCAGATGAAATGCTACGCCGAGCGTTACCAACACAAGGAATTTTTTGACTCCTTGAAGGCGGTGTAAGGACGGTGGTTGGAGCCGCTAATGATGCTGATCGATGATAGTTCAGGTGCTATTTGAACACAGACTGCAGGCATAATGCAGATCTGGAGAAAACACTTTGACTGTCTTTTGAACAACCGTTTAGAGATCGACTGGCCTACATTGAACTGCCCGAAGCGGCACGATGTGAAGACGAGTATGGCGGACACGCCGACACTGGATGAGACGCAGAGCGCATTTGTTCAGCTGCAAAACGGCAAATGTGCCGGCGCCGACGGTATCCCGCCTGAGGTATTGTAACACGACGTACCCGCGTTATTGACGGCGCTGCACCACTTGGTGTAACGTGTACGGATTGCGGAGGAAGTGCCTCCTCAGCTAAAGGATGCCCTTGTGCTCGCAACGGACAAGGGCAAAGAAAGCACTCAATGTGCCACGAATTATCGTGGCATCAACTTGCTGAGCAGTGTGGGCAAGGTGATTGTCCGAATCCTGCTCTACCGCATCGTTAGTCAGGTTGTGGAACCGAACGTGGCGGAAGGGCAGTGTGGGTTTCGCTCGGGTCGCAGCACTATAGATATGGTGTTTGTGACTCGTCAGTCGCAGAAGAAGTGCAGAGAACCATACCAGCCATTGTACTCGTTTTTTGTTGATTTCACCAAGGCTTCTCATACGGTGAAGCGCGAGGCATTGTGGCTGGTGTTGGGTAAGTTTGGTTGCCCGCGTAAGTTTGTAAGTTTAATTGAATATCTGCACAGCGGCATACGAGCGATGGTGTAGTTAAGTTGACAAACCTTAGATGATTTTGCAGTTATCTCTGGTGTGAAGCAAGACTATGTCTTATCTCCTGTCCTGTTTAAAATATATATCTCCATGCAATGTTGTCCTGTGCTTTTGATGCCGCTTGTGCTTACGGTGTTCGTGTGGAGCACCGTATTGATGGTGGTTTGCTGAATCCCCGTCGTTTCGATGCTAGAACTCTAGTCTGCGACACTACTATCCGTAGGTTGCTGGTTGCTGACGACAGTGCGTTGTTTTCACACAGCGCGGATGAGTTGCAGCATATGACGTGCTCTGGCTTTGACAGCGGGCTCACCATCAACACAAGCAAAACTGCGTCCCTTTTAGCGTTCACCGGAGAAGCAATCCACAATATTGCCGCGCATCAGCATTAATAAATAAATAAATAAATGGTATATTTTTGGTAAAACGAGACACACCTGTAAAGGCGTGATCAAATATGCATACAAGCATAGCTTTTTTGGAACGTTAGAACATATCGTTTTAATGAAAGGTATAAAGCAAAAGATGTTGTCCATATGAGTGAGCATATTGTCAGGTAATAGTCAGACCAAGGGACAATATGGCGCGGTGGGGCACAAAAAGCCGTCAAAACACAAATTCGCCAGGTAGAGATCCGTGAGCACAGGAGGCTAAACAAGGTTTTGGTGCAACCAATAACCATTACGAGATAGGGATGGTCTGTGCTCCAACAAAGCATTATTCATAGTAGAATTAGTTGCACATGTTGGATGTAGAAGGCTGAGGACTGCGTCAGTGTGAAATGCTTAGCTGTGAGTTTATTTTGTGGTGAGTCACATCCGCCACGTTGCAGTGTTGTCAAGCGGACAGTTGTGGCTTTTTATAGGAAGAACGCTTGCCAGGCAAAAACCCACTACGTCCTGGAACACTGCCGTAGCTTTCGGTGAACAGTAGCGCAAGTCGGCTTGCATCGTATAAACCGACTTTGCACTCTATTATTCGCAGTCGGTTGACAGCCAAAATTCTTCGTTGGTTGGCCGAATGGCTTAGTACCGATACGGCAGCAGTCGTTGAAGCCGGTCAGTGATGCAAGATTCGAAGAGTCGAATGATAATGATGCAGGTGAGTAAACACATTGTTAATAGAGGCCGACTTTTCTATTATATTCTTGTTCGGCTCGCAAACCGTGTCCAGCTATCCACGCTGGACTTGTCATGGGGTCGGTGAGTGAAGTTGTTTCTTGTGGCTGGATATGTCCTTAATAGGTAAAAACGCCATTCTCCGCAAAGTGGATTCGGAAGTGTTTCAAACGTAAGTAAGTTTAACCGTTTCCATAACCAAGTGAAAATTACATGGAAGGCCATCGGAAAAGCCATGTATACGTGCGTAACGCTGTCCGTGAAATGACACCAGAATAGCTCCAGGTGACTGGCGAATAGGAATGTTTGAGGCAGTGAAGGTAATCACGCCAGAGTTGTTTGTCTTCGGTTGTGGAACGGGGGATCCATGTAAATATATTATTCCAAGTGAGTAAATTGTTCTCTCTGAGTACGAGGCGAGCTAAACCCATTTGTTTAGACCCCGTGAAGGTAGCGCCTCCAGGATGGCGGAAAGAGCTCCATTTGGACCAGTGTGTGGGTTTTTCATTTCCCGGAGAAAGGACCAAGCGTTTGAGGATGGGTCGACCAGTCCCAGTGGATAAACCTTCTTGTTTTGGCGGATGTAACTGTGGGAATCTCGGGAAAAACAGGCAACGGACAAGAGGCAGCCAAACAGAGACAGCAATGAATCAAGAAGCACTAACACAGACTGGTGGCGCTCACCGGTGCCTATGATACATTAAAACTTATGTAATTTTGTTCAGTATACATGGTTTGCAAGCGCGTTCCATACATTACGTCGCTGGTGTGACTCAGACTATAGCTACTAAGTGGGAAGAAGGTTCTGCACGCGCAGGGTCAAAAGACCGATATAGCAGAGCGTTTTGAAAAAAGTTAAGCGAATGATGCGATGGTTGGAGAGAAACAGGTAAACCCATGATGATGGCGGAAATCCGAATGCGAGAGGCATCTTGGGTGAAACTAAGGACAACTAAGTTGACACCTAATCGGGGAGCAAGATAGGTAGAGCAACGTTCCAAGAGGAAAACGAGTTTCAAGTAATCGGCTAGGAGCGAATGAATGCTGACGGCAGTGCGAAGAGTAGTTCGTAAGAGTAATTACGCTATAGCGCTCATGGTTCAACAGTCCAAAAGCCTTCAGAATCTAGGAAAATGGTCACAGGGGGCCAAAGCTGCCGTGCATTGGGAGTCGTTATGACAAGTACGGTTTCAATATTAGTCAAATGCGAGCATAAGGTAAAGAGCATAGGATTAGGATGAGTGTTAAGTTGAGCATACTAATGGAAGCACTAGTCAAGAAACACTTAGCAATTGTCCGAAAACCGCCAATAAGTGTAAGCCGTGGGAATAAAAATTGAGCGCAATAAGAGAAAAGGTCATGAATAATAGGAAAACAAAAGCAGGCAGGCAAAGACAGACGGGTCAGTTGAGACAAGATAACGGCAGGGCAGTAAAGCCGGCCTTCCGAATTAGAAAGGAATGAAAACAGAGAGCAGTAGAACAGAATAGGGTCTAGATGAGAGGGGATCATTGGTAAAGCGTGGAAAGGCCCACAAGCCTCTCCACGTAGTGTTTACAGAACCAATAGGTAAGCCGAACCAACAGAAGTGACGTCTCAGAAGTCCAAATGTATTTATTGAGTATGGGGCCGACTAAGCGGGATTGGATTAATCGGCGCTTTGGGGCTAGGCTTATAAGGAAGGTAAGAAAAGTGCTGTAACACTAACGAGGGAACTAGTCTAGCAGTCTCTACGATTTGTAGCGTCGAAGAGCTCCGAGTGAAATCTGAAAACTAGTGGCCAGTCTGGCGAGACTGAGTTAGTCAGCGCGTAGGAATAGCACGTAAAATAAACGCAGGAAAAGTGGTTGTAACTAAAGGTGAACGATTCTAGCAGCCTCACGAGGTAGGGGAACAAGAGCGTTGCGTCTGTATAGCGTATACCACGGAACTCAGAGTAGCATGGGAGCCGTAAGAGAGAAGGAAACTGATCGGTGGACTAGATCACCACACCGCCAGTTGAAGAAGAATTGAAAACAGAGCGCCATACAATATAAGTTAGCGACAGGATGAGAAAGGCCTATTGACGACGGGTGGAAGAAGCCCACGAGGCTGTCCAGGTAATGTAAAGAAATAGTGGAGTCGGCCGAACTAAGAGGGATGACGTCTTAAAAGTCTGAATAAATCCGGAGAGCAAGGGGCCGATCGGGTAGGACTTGATTAGTTCTGAAGTATTGGAAACCACCTCCCGCTTTTGCTACCTTGGGAGTTTGATGCCGACTGCTCAACAGCTACACAGTGGGCTGCGTATCCGCGTGTTGAAGGCAGCGGCGGCATTCTGGAAGCTTGAGTACCGAGTGTGGATCAACCATCAGCTTACCATTGGCACGAAGCTGATGGTGTACAAATCCATGGTGCTGTCCATGGTGCTGCTCACATCTCCCTGAGAACATCGTTGGCTTTTCCACTTCCACTCAATAGCGCGTTTTCATATTCGCACTCTGCATTACTTTTCAATTGTACAGATATCTCTTCCGGCCTGGCTCTAACCTACCCTCGCCTGACCAGTCACCTGTTGCTGACTGCTCCCAGACATCCGAGACGTTATCGCTCTAGGCTCTACATTCCAAACACTCTGTTCCCCTCATCCCGAGACCTTTCCTTGGCATGCTAACTGGCTTTTCATATAGCCGCTGCCGTCCCGAAAGCTTCTTATCTTATGACACCCATTACTGTTATTCACACCTTAATTTGGCGGCCTAACTTCATCTTGCTGGCTTATCCGGACTCGTCTGAACGGTCCACTACTTTCTGACCCACCTCGGACTTCTGAGATCTAAGTGACGTAGGCTCTGCCGACGTACCCCCTTGTAACCTTCACATTAAAAGCATTGCTGCTCATGATTCATCATTGTTATTATGTCCCCATTCATCCTTAACCTTTCTCTTTATGCCGATGCTCTCTTTTAGTAGTTAGGTCTAAATTATACAGCTTCCTTTATATATACGCAGGCACCCTATTCTCGTCTTAATGGTCTTCTTTGTTTGGACTACTACGTCCCTTGTGATCGGATTTTAACAAATTTAACGGCCTGTTCACATCATTTCGAGGCTAACCGCCGTTTCATATAGCCACTTTTGTCCTAAACTGGTTCTTTTATGATGGCTCTCATTACCTTATATTTAGCTATATTTGGCTGCCTAACTTCATCTTGCTGACTTACCTGGTTTTGTCTGAAGGGTCTCTTGTTTTCTTACCTTATTCGGAATTCTGAGCTATAACTGATCCAGTTACAGCTGAAGCATCGCTGTTACCCTCACCTTAATTACCTCATCATGCATTCTTCAGCCTACTTTAATTAGCAAGGATGAATCACCACCTGAAGAAGGTCGGCGGCTTTTCCATTTCTCCTCAATAGAACCTGTTTTACCGACCCTTGCTTTCCTTCCTGTGCTTGCTGTTGCATTCCTTCTTCATTCGATGCAAATTTAAATGCGTCTGTCCTTTCTGTCTTCTTACATTCCTACCAATTTAAGACTGGGGCACACCCCGTCCTCCTCTCTTTGGTTCCAACTGATTGAGCATATGCGCATTCGGACCCCTCAGACTCCCTTTTCTTCATCTTCCTATTGTGGAGCAATCGTACATTCTCTACTGAACCGTATTTTGCTTGCCTCTCGTCGTATTTCGCCACTTATGCTACACATGTTTATTCGATAGTTAAATAACAATTACATACATAGTGGTACAATAGTTCAGTCATTGCCGCAACTGATCGACAGCATTCCGGACGCATCCGTTTCTTCTGTCTTTGTGGCTGTTTCTGTTTGTTTCCTTTTTTCCCAAGTTTGTCACAGGTACGGAGACAAGCATCTCAGTGACTGTCCATCGTTGCGACAACAATACAAGCCACACAGTTCCTTTCTCTGGAAATGAGCGGAAGATTATCAACCCCTAACTGAACAACTCATTCGTTATCATGCACGGATACAAACTTTTCGAGACTTGAACCTTTGGCTAACGCTATCTCTTTTACATTACTCTTGCCTGGTGAACTACTTTTGACTTCGGAGGGCACATTCTCCTGCGATACAAAGCCAGAACAATTGGTCATTATGAGCTATTCAATCCGCGTT
This sequence comes from Dicrocoelium dendriticum, assembly GCA_944474145.2. Taxonomy (NCBI): domain Eukaryota; kingdom Metazoa; phylum Platyhelminthes; class Trematoda; order Plagiorchiida; family Dicrocoeliidae; genus Dicrocoelium; species Dicrocoelium dendriticum. The sequence goes on from CALYDF020001720.1 coordinate 34,749, forward strand.
GACCGCTCAATTGGCCGTGGTTTCCTATATTTCTAAGCAATTTTACTACATACCCCGGGGGATCTGCGATTGTTTCTTGGGAAGCATATTCTATCCTTCAAAACTTCAACAACAATTCAACATATTTCAATTTATATTCCTGGGAGACTTCACGTAGTTATGCAGAGGATCAACACGTCATATTAAGAAAGTATGATTAGTTCCCGACCTACCAATCGGGCACAGGATAGGACTTACGAAGGCAATAGTCGCCCGGCTAACGCATCAGTCGGCAGAAAAGTGGGACGCAACCTGACGGCAAAAAACCGAGCAAACGTTCAACCAGAAATATAGCCAGGCACAACTTGCCACTCAATGAATTGGCGGCAGTGTTTCAGGACGTGGTGGTTTTTCGCCTGGCAAGCGTTCTCCCTATAAAATGTCACAAATGTCCGTTTAACAACACTGCAACGTGGCGAATGTGACTCGCCACCGAATAAAGTCACAGCCCATAACTTCACAATGGCAGGTCAACTAGCGTCACCATTCTAGATAGTTTCGTTACACTGGAACTTCTACATCTGCATATACTGTCGTCTTTTTGCTTTCTACGATATCACCGTTGACCTTTGCGTTACTTGTGCACGAACTCACTGTATTGTCATATCTCGCTTGAGCGTGCTCTTCAATTATCATTCAATGAATCATTCAGGATTCTCAATCTATTATTATCCGAGGTCCCGGTTTCACGACAGCCAAATAATTAATTCGCATTTTCACCATTGTACAGTTCCAGTCATGGGCATATGAACAATTTTCTACTGTCACTGTTACAGTTGCCGTAAAATGTCTGTACAGTTGTTCATATCTGATCATGCCTCCTTGGGCGTGTCCTGCATTGTCGAGAATAAAATTTTTATTTTATTTTATTTCTACGCGGCAGTGAAACGTGGACGACGTACCGTCGGGATGTGCGATATCTCGAACGGTTCCATCAACAGTATTTGCGACGGACTTTGCGCATCGTTTAGGGCGACAGAATTGCAGACACGGAAGTGTTGTGCCGAAGTGGAATGCATGCAGTGGCCTGCATACATTTACTGAGAAACCTGAAGTGGCTCGGTCATGTGAGCCATATGGATTCGACGCAGATACCGAACCAACTCTTATATGGTCAGCTGAGTATAGAGGAGCAGCATGTGGGGAAACCAAAGTCCCTTTACCACGACATGATCAAAGTGAGCCTCTCACGTTCTAAGCTTGATTGCAGGTCATAGGAATCGAAGGCGGTTGATCGGCGTGCATAGCGCGATCTGATCCCGAAGGCAGTTTCCGAAATGCGGAAGAAAGACCGTATCCATGCAGAGAAGAAGCGGCAAGCACCGATGGGTGGTATTCCATTTACATCAAGCGCATGGTCCTGTGGCACATGAGGTCGCGAGTGCCTGAGTTAAACAGGCTTAGTGAGCCATGCGCGAGGCCACTCGGGACCACTACGAAGCGACGATGTGTCCTGCAGTGAACGTAGACAGAACCGGTGCAGCGTTTGTAGGCAAGCTGCATTCGATATACTAACCGCGTGCTTGCATGTTAAGTCTCTTTATTTCAGGTGGTGGGCTTTCAATTTAAATAAATAATCATAATTAAACATTTATTCTCGGCTATGCGAGGCATGCTCGCGAGGGCATGATCAAATAATTGAAAGTATTCAGACATGTCATGGCAATTGTAACAGTAATAATCGGAGATTGTTCAGACGTTCCTAATTGAAGCTGTACAAATAGGAGAGAAACATAAATGAAGAAAACCCATTGTCGTGAGTACGGGCACGTTCGTGTGGGCACAGTCGGCCTACCACAAAGTGCAGTAACAATTCAGGCAGACATAAATCAAGAACTAGAACTGCTCCATTAGGAAAGAGCTGGTGAAGAAAATGACCAATCGCAATTACACAATACGCTAGGTTCATGTGAGTGTAGCGTAAAGAACAAAGGTGAATTCTCATAAAAGGACTTGACGACCAAATGTGCAGATAAGAAAGTGTCGGGGCGTATCAAGCATGGTAGTATGCAGTCATGGTCAGCTTATCAGCGTGGACTTATTGGCTGTAACTTTATTCAGTGGCGAGTCACATCCGCCACGTCCCAGCGTTGTTGAACGTATATTTGTGGCCTGTTATAGGGAGAACGCTTGCCAGGCGAAAACCCACCACGTCCTGGAACACTGCCATCAACGCATTCGAGCGACAAGCTGCAAATGACAAGGCTTCTTATTGACCGAGTATTGGTTCCGTTAGTCGCAGTCAGGATACATCCACGAATTTGCTGGCTGACACATGATGGCAGCGGGATTGTATCATCCATGGGTCCTGTCACTTCCTGACGGAATGGCACGGCACGTACGGTAGGTAAACTGTACATCGAACATGTTGGAATGTTTTGTATTGGTGGTCTGTAAAACCGCGTAAGGTCTCCAAGGGGATTCTGTAACATGTTGTTGAGCCAATTATTAGAGGGAGGAGAATGGCCAAAAGCAATCGTTCAGGCCGAAACTGCTGTAAGTTGTCCGGACTAATGAACCGGAAATACTCTCTGGGTAAGTTATGTTGATTGGAGACACTGGCATCCACGACCATATTGAAGGTAAAAGCAGTGTGGTCTGCTCCAGATGTGGTAAGTGAAGAGAATTTCGGTTGTGTAAAGGGCCGAACCCGTTTGTTCTTGCCACAGTGAAAGTATTGTGTTGGGATATTTCCAAATTAGGTGTATGGCACAGACAGAAAAATTTGCTGTCCGGTCAGATGAAATGTAAGAGTTGATCTTAAATGTCAGCAAGTGAAATCCGAATAAGAATTATATGAAGAAGTAGTGAGCTGAACCCAGTTGTTCAGGCCTCAATATAGTGGCATCCATCCAATATAACAGATACGTGTTTTGTCCATCCGGTAAGTATCAAGGCAGCGTAATAATTATCCATCCATTTCCAGATAAGGGAATATTGTGCTTCGTTGAAGTGCTGAGGTCAAGGCAGTTGAAGTATCCTCGGTTTCTGGCCACCTGTTCTATGGAAACCTCTTCTATAAACCTGCACACCTCGCTAAAGCTGATTGTAGTGAATTCCGATAACATGTTCGTGTTTGTGTCATTTCCGTAAAATAAGCTTTCGGACCTCTTGAACTTATCTCGGATTCTTCGTTAACAAACTCTCATATGCTCATTAATTAAAGACTTTGGTCACGTTTCCTTATGCATTATTCGATTTATTTTCTTTGCTATCTTTCTCTCAAGTGATAGGCTGTTGGTCGATATCACCGGTGTGGCTGAGATTGCTGTGCATGTTGACAAGGTGCCTACCTGTCTATTACCCACCACCTCGTCTAGCTGGCTCCAGGAGACAGTTGGTCGTTGCTGAAGGGGACGTGGTGCACGGTTCTTGTGGTCGTGTTAGGATCAAAGAGTGGTTCCATGCACTCAGGGTGGAGCGGACTACGGTCCAGCCACTGCTTTGGGTGCGCTTGATTTCCCAAATACAGCGTGCTCTCGTTTGCCTGTGAAGAAGTGTGGGCCGGCTCCGTTGATGAAAAGTGGTTCCCATCCGCATGCATCCCGGTCTTATTCCTTCGGCTTTACACTGGGTATGGGTGTGTTGATGGAGCTGTGGGTGGTGCAGCGCAAGCCATCCATGGTCCCTCTGTAAGCGCAGGCGTCCTGTGGCTGGCCACAGTGACAGGCAAAGCCGAAACCGGATGCCGCCAAACGGGCTGGCTGGCCGAACAACCTCCTCGTGGTGCCAGCTGGGTGGATTGGGTTTACCTCTTCCAGCAAATTGTTCGGCGGCAGTGTTCCAGGACGTGGTGGGTTTCCGCCTGGCAAGCGTTCTCCCTATAAAAAGCCACAAATGTCCGCTTAACAACACTGTGACGTGGCGGTTGTGACTCGCCACCAACTAAAGTCACCCATTGCTTATCCGGACGCCCGCTTCAAGTCCACAGCCAACAAGCACCCATTTAACACTGGCCACAAGTTCAAGCACGATCAAAAAGACTGGAATACATTTACGAATTCCATAATCACGGATAAACACGCCCACATACACACTTATATACATTTATATATCAACCTATGCGACAATCCCATTGATCCATTGTACATTGACTGATCACAATTTGTACTCTTAAAATGATCATGTCTGTGCAGACGTGCCTCGCTTAGTCGAGAATAAACATTTTATTTTATTTTATTTTATTTATTTATATATATTTCGGGATAAATATATATCCGTACTATCTGGGATATCTGGTATTTAGTTTTACTGCGATACCACACGGTTAGACATATGACCTTGCGTTTATGCATTATATCACGTGCTATTTCTGCTTATCATTAAGTTTTCACCAGCTCTGCTCTGTATGCCTACTGGATGGCCGGCACATTAATAACTCAAAATTAAATGCTCGTCAATAAGTTGCAGTGCGCAACTGTACAATTCTTATGTGTCCACATTATGGTTGTTACTTTCTTAGCAGCTAATCTATGCCGATCATTATGCAGTCCTGTGTACTTCTTAAATGGATTTTACAAGTTCCCTCATGTTTCAAAAAATGGCTTCTCTATCTGTCAGCGGTTAACATTCAACAACACTACCATCCCTTTTTTTCTGCATGATTGTATTTGTTTCACGTTGCGGATTCAATTATTTCCCTGTTGCAGCAACTGGTATTTTATAATAATTCATCACCAACGTACAAGCACCGCACCCCGTGCAAGGTATGCCCGAATTATACATTTCCTACAACATTTTAGCACATTTTCCCTAGGGTTCTTAAAATAGGCTTAGGTGTATTAGACGACTAACAAATTTCACAGTTTAACAAGCCCTTGAAATATCAGTAATGCGCTGCAATCACACAGTTTGAAATTTTCGGGAAAGTTTACCATGGTTAGGGTAAACTACTTTAATGCAAACGTTACCTTGTTGTAACACCTTATAACCATACGCAGTGCATTTATTTTTATTGTAGATACCTTAATAATTAATTCCTAAGTCGCCGGATTGCCTTCTAGCTGCCTGCATTTCCATTTCACCTTGGCCCGTAACAATATTTCCGCAGTTAGTTAGAGCCCAGCTCCCCAGCAAAGCGCCACGAAAAATCGTCTTAATTCATTGCACGCCTTTGTGGATCGCAGCAGAAAACGTCTGGAAGAAGCTGTTAATAGAAAACATTGCCGTGCTCATGTTCAAAGTTAGGTGAATTACATAAATGTTTACCAACGGGTATACTGGTTTGTGAAGGACAAAGTTCCCTTTGTTATAATGCAGTGCTGTCGGCCATTACCTTTCTGGGGGCTTTGTTGATTGCCGTCTCTTGGACTGCTCTCTACTTGGTGTCATACTTCGGGGTTCGTTGTTGGTATCTCATAAGTGAAGTACCCATTTTAAACCTTATTATGTTATGTCAAGAGTACCAGGCCCCTGATAGCAAGAAACATGAAAGCCTGTGCTCATACTTATATACCCAGTCGGGTAACGTTCTAAAAATAACGTAAGGAGTCGGAATCGCTGCAGCTTGTGTACGCAAAAGGGGTTGGCGATGTGCGAAACATGTACATGGAAATGGTGGTTTAACATTGCTTCCGACGGAATTCAATTATATATGTGTTAGTTCTAATGAATTGTTTAGACCAGCGTAGTGCATTTGCTCAGGGTGCCGAACATATCTCTGAAAACACAGAAGGGAACCCATGAAGCAATATCGTTCCGAAATGTGGGACTGCGACAACAATTACAATTTATATGGAGTGTACACTGCGCTTGATATGCAAAATCATTTGGACCAGGTGGTAGTCTCCGGAGTATCTAACATAAAGAAAGAAACACTGCACAATTATCTGCGGCTGTGGATTCCAAATTGTCATAAATTATGGTCAGTGGGTAATGGATTACTGTCTATTCTACGAGTAAATCACCCCGACTTGCTGAAGAACTATAGAACCCTGATGTAGACTCTATGCAAAAAGGAAATCGCCAGCTTGGAACCTGGGACATACAGTCACCTTGGTGTACCCCTTGGTTTGATGACAGCATGTCAGTGCCAAAATGTTAACCAACCATAGAAGGTTAAAATTCAACCGCAAATAGACGGTTTCTCCCCATTCATTAGTCTCGACTGCAGGTGCGGCCAATTTTGTGTAGAATCATTTCACCGTTTTTTCAACCCCTTTATCCGTGGGGTTGTACCATGGTCCAAGTAAACCCTCAGATGTTTGTCATTCTGTGGCTGCCTTAATGAAAGTGAGGTCGGAGTGAAATTTCCAGGTAACTCATTTGCAACGAAGTATACTATCCGGTTTAATATGCCGTGCCACTGCGAAGTGAGTCAAAGGACACTCGGGATACAGCAGTTGAGACAAGTGCTGTCAACGTGGTGAGTATGTAAACCATCAGGTCACATTTCAACGGACTAATTGCTGGCGTCGTACGAATGAAACGTTTCGGCGTGCTAGCCATAACGATCCATCAACTTACGAATGCTTACCTATGGCTTTGATAAGCTTATTTTAATTGACTAAATGCACACAGTATGCCTCGGTATAATGCGTAGGGTAATGTCATTGTGGATATCGGCCCCTGCAAAGAAGGAGTGCCGCCTCACTTGGCAGACAATCAGGCAAGCGCAGGAATTGACGGAGGCCAATCAATCGCGCAGGCCACGTGACTTCACCAGACGTTGTGGAGACCCTCGGTGGTATCGTTACTGGAAGGCTACGGCATGTAGACATTTCTTATTGTACTCTGGACCAGCGGTGCTACGAAATTTATTGTCGGATGATTACTCCAAGATTTTGATCGATCTACACACGGGCATCTATTTGCTATGTCGCCCAAAGCTTCATTAGGCTCAATGTGACTTCGCTGAGTCAGCCTTGCAGGTTTTCGTTGAGGACTACTTTCGCTTGCATGGCGAGGATGAAATGACTTTTAATGTTCACACGCTGACGCATTTAGCGCAGTAAGTTCGCAACCACGGGGCTTTGGACATGTTCTCGGCTTTTCCTTTTGCTTCTCTATATATTTGCTAAAAATAATGCTGCGCAACACAGTAAATCCAATTGCACAGTTAACACGGCGTTGCATGAAGTGCATAAACCTGGCATTATGCATTCGTGATCTGGTCCTGTGTGCTGATGGTGTACGTTTCGGGCTTATTAAACGCCAACGTACTTTTTCCATCAATGGATTGTTTAGTCATCTAAGCCTCCGGACAAGGTGGTGAATGTTTCCGGCACGCCATTTGTCATACGCGGCATACGTAAAGGTGCGGGAAACACCGGATTTATAAAGTGTCAGGCATTAACGGGACTAAAGGACCACTACGTGCATAAACCGTCCAGTAATGTGGGTATATTCCTTGCAGAAGTTTTGGACATCCCCTTACTCACCTATTTCATGGCGGACATAATATATATAAATGTCTTATTTTTAATGCGCTCGATGGCACTTTAATTGTCCCTCTGTTAAACGCTTTCGTGGACAACTGATGTCATGTTTGTATACGTTTGTGTACTTTATCTTGAACACCCACTGTGTCGTGCGGTGTGAAGCATCCTAATGTGCGTTATGTGCTCTATGCCTGCTATCTGTGTTACTAGGACTGTACTCTAAACTTTAGCTAATGAGTAAGTGTCCGGTATCCGCGGACAATATACAGTTCATCTACTGTCCCATTTACCCACAGTTATCTGTTTTCATTGACAGCAGGGTGCATTTTAGGTGCCATGTCAGGACCATCATGTGGTTCGCCTTACAAACAACGGTGACAGTGTGGTGGGCAATATCAGCAGCACGGGGTTGCAAGCGGATGGCGTGACCGCGCTTCTTCCAAGTGTGCCTGTATCACAACGCTGGTCGGGATATAGGCACCCCGGTTGGACGGACAGAAAATAAAGTGTCAGCATCGTCCGCACTACCAGTGTAGTTCTCTGTGACATGCAATGCGCAGATGACTTTGATTATACTTACTTTATAGAACGATCACTCTGAAGTTAAACGGAAACCAAGGACACGGAGGAAAACATTTTAATGGGAACTCCGCCCAAGCTTTTCACGTAAGTTACCGGTCTACATGGTCACAACGTTGCACAGCCGCAGTACTGAAAGGCTGATTTCGGAGGATAAGGGAAGCCTTCCGAGGATGAGAAAGCAAAGACCGTTAGCTGCTCCTTACACGGAGCTGCGCCCTGACAATCTTTTCACTAGGGACGGCCACATCAACACCGACCCTCCAATGCAGCCAAAGCAAGTGCAGTGCCAGTGGAGAACACAGGTGGGTGTAACATGTACTGGTTCATACACACACGAGGCCATAGCTACGTTCCCTTAACTTTCTCGGGTCTCAAGTATTGCTATCCTACGGGAAACAGGTATGCTGTGCTTACGCTTTACTTACTACGATCAGCTTTATCGGAGAGGGTTCCGCAATTCACACCTCAATCGGAACCGAATACAGACGAATCAAAAAGTAAGTATTTTGCATTTCTCAATGGAATGCAGATTACTGCTCTACATGCCGCTGTGCGCAAACGAATGCCGGCACAAAAATTCAAAAGGCGGTTAAACCTATGAAATTAGGCTTATAAGATATTTGACTACCTGTTCGCTTGTTTTAAGACCTTTTGAATTTCTTTCCCCGCACCTTGAACACAACGGGTACGGCGCTTACTTCAGTTGGGGATGCCGTGAGGCAGACCGTTCCACAGCTCCAAATAGCATGCACATGCCTTTCACCACAATGGTAAGCGCGTAGGCCTTCGAAGCTTCCCTTGCAGACCAAGAGATATGTAGCAACTTTGTAAAGTGCTTCACCTGAACACAATCGTGAGTCTACTTGGTTCAGATAGATCAGGTGTCAGCTTCTCAAGGCATAAAAAGGAAAACATTCTCTGAATGTACCAGAACGATGTGTGAGTGCGTATTCACACGCGCATTCGCCTGGCAGATGCATTTCTCGTGTGCCGGAAATCCGCTGGCAACCACAACATCTACGGCTTACCAGGCTATGCTTGGTAAGTGCATGTCAAGGAAAGAAACCATTCAAAAGACATATTATTTAGGAAGTTGCACAGCAGGAGCATCACACCTAGTGACGTGGCGAAATGCATAAAAGGCTTACTTCATAACGTGCGCCCTAGATCTGCAATTCGTTGGTTACGAAGGCAGTTACTGCAACAGCAAGATACTATCACATTTCATCTCAACGTTACCTTACGCTTACATTGCAGATATCTACCAACACCCCGACGAAATCATAGATTTAAAAATCTAAACGTTGTAAACTACGTGCACTATATAAATATAACGTCCTTTCTCCAGCTTGTGTCCTCTGCTGTCAGTATAAAAATGCATCCGATCCTCATTGCAGTGCGGACACGAAGGACGCCAGGTAAATGTCATGAGCTGCGTCATTAGCATGTCCCTCCCAAGTTGGCTGCACCTGCAATTACTTATCGTGGGGTGTGCGATTAGTATCAGATAAGTAGGATACCGCCCATAGGTAACGTGGTTCAAAGGGTCGAAACGTGCATAGGGTTCCGTGTTGTGGTCCACCGTAGCGGTGCATCTTGCTTGGTTACCGCTTATCGGCAGATTCAAGGTAGCGAGTGGATGGGGGCGAACTCTGCAGTATCCAACAAATCGTCTCATTTGCTCGGGCCACGGTTCGGTTAACGCCCACTTTTCACAACCGCTCACTCCGGAGTCCCAATCCTGCGTGCCGTTGGTTAATTTATAATGCAAAGGGTTCGTCCTGCTGGGTGTGATGGCAAGTAATGTAGGTGACACACCACCTGTTTGGAAACAGAAATATATACGGGTTTACGACGTACTACATAGATGAATCGAGTAGGTCGCGGTTTAACATTACATATAGAGGTTGAAACGGAAAGAGTTGTGTAAAAGTACGCACATTTACAGATATTTAGCGGGTTGTTGCCATCGAGGAGGCCCAACGTCCGTTCAGATGTTGCGCTCTCTACTCGAGTACTAAATGTCTGGAATCTAGTGCGGGACCCGATTGTCAAGGCGCATTCAGAAGCTAGTTTCAAACGTTGCTGTACATATTTCCAGTCAGTATTACAGGATCCAGCAACACTGATAATACATCCTGAGATTTGCCACAGCTAACATGCTTGCAAACTTTGGAAGATCGGGAAGTGAAGAGCAGACACGGAACCTCCCTTCTGCTACCTATCACACAATGCACTCAATGATTAAATTTACTAACGGTCAGAAAATTGTTGTTGTGAGCCGAATACCTAAGGCTATTCGTAGACCTAATGAACGTCCATGCATTATGCATGTTGGTTCGGAAGCCTTGCTAGCACGAAGCATTGCGTGACTGCAAAAAATTATTCTGGACTCCCGGTAATTCTGAAGGTTGACATAGTCTGCTGTTGTAATACAATGACCTAATGCAAGTCCATGGCCGTGTAGCACCTGCGGGCCAAAAATAAGTTTCAGTTCCGTCCATTGGAGCCATGGGAATGTGGAGAACGGTACGGAGACACGTTGTCAGTTCCGTCACCTTCATTCTGTGAATGCCTCGCTGTAGTCGCAGCCAATATCACGCTAGTGAAGGAGCATTAGATGAAAGAGATCCGAAAGAAGGTCTTTGGTGACCTCCGTTACTTGCCGATCGTTACGGAAGAAACACAACTACGGATGCTGTAGGGAGATAAGTCAACAGAGGTGGATGCAAACAAAACAGCTATACAGAATGGGAGTAGTTTTAATAAACAACTTTCATTAAATGATGCTAACTGATGAAACACAGTACCACAATACTAAGCACTGGCATCGAACCAATTTCTGGGTTCCAGGTATCCCATACGAGCTTCACTTTAATGAGAAGCGTTGATGTGGGACGGTATCGAATGTTTCCGCGAAGTCAACGGAAAGCATGTAAATAGCCTACCCGTTGCCTACTGCCTCAGCCTAGCTTCCAAGGGCTACAAATTTTTTCTTAGACGCCGATATCCTTTGCAGAAAACTTGCTGTGCATCACTGAGAAACGTAAACAAAAGCAGATGATTATCCACCTAAGCACTTTGCAGTATTTCAAACAACTTGACTGCTACGCTTGTCATGCAAAAAGGAAGGTGGTTTGCGGGCACTGCGCCGTCAAGGTCCTTAAAAATCGGCCTCCTTCCAGTTCAAAGTTGAAGCGCAGCTGTAAAGTGATATTGTAAACAGGCATGTTTTTGGACTTGTTGCGGCTGCGTCAGCCAAATCCTTCTCCTACTGAAAACACTCAGTCCTGCCGTGTAGCTTTCATTTACTTAACGCTATTACTAACCGCCTGGTAACTTCCGTAGGTGTTGTTTGATGAAGCCGCTTGGCAAGTTTGTCAGCACTTAGTGCGTCTCGTGAGCAGTATTTGCCAGTAAAACCTCTCCAAGCGGGCTGCGCCTGTCATCCGTTGCTTAATGTATTCAACGTAGGAGCATTTAGGGCGCCAAAAGGCACCAGTATTAGACACCTATTAGCATCCGTAGTACAAAAATACTTAATAACCTCAATGGTGATAATTCCAGGAATTCCATATGCCGCTACAACTGTAAACTGATTAGAGGAAGTGCTCGCCACATTTGACAGGGCCTCACTACTTGGATCGTGCGATTAGAAAACACAGGAAGTTACTGCATCAAACTAACAGGTCGCTACACAGGAACGCCTCACCTTGACGGCGAGTGGTACGATGGCATCTAAGGAGTGCATAGCCAGGTAATATTACCTCACTCTGTGATAACTGGGTGTAATAGGTATAAGCATATCGGAGTAGTTCTGATGGAGTAGCGAAAAGAATAAGGATGGAAATGGTCTTAGGTTGTGCATAAAAACACTTGTCGCATAGTCAGGCATCGAGGTCGGAGATGTTGGTTATGCACGGAACTTCGAATGCACCTACCGGTAACAAGGTTGCTCCGTTAATCAAACTTTTTAATATCAGAAGTAACTAAGGACGTGCGTAGATTGAGGTGCCTTAACGCGAAGGAGAGAACAATAGAGCTGCCGAAAAATATGCACTTAGGTGAGTATGTCCGAGGATTGCGGTAGGCCACGAATCTCATTGCAAGAGCACCACAAATGTCCATCACGAAACATCTATAGGTAGCTATTTAACAGCACTGTGACGATGCGGATATGCTCCCATGCAAATAATCGTCGAAGTGTCAAGAAAAGTGTGGGCACAGAAAAGATTTCCGGGAATGTCTTCGTTCGTATCCATTTAAAGCGCCTGCTTAAAGGTGCCAGACACGTCATATTCGTCACGTCAACCCAAAGGATCACTAAAACGTGGGGTGAAGATAATATAACTAAAGGAAAGCATTATGAACGAAGAAAAGAAGGGTACTGAGGCCCAGGTAAACAACAATTTGGCCATGCTTGATATAGTTACACAGCCACCGTCCGATTCAGTTGCAGAATGTTTCAAGCCCTGCCATCAACCGCGAAGTTGCCCTGGGTTGGCAATAGGGCAGCACACGGAAATGAAGCAGAAGGTGGACCTAAGAAGGATCAAGTTTGCGTTCTCGCAGGCTGACTTTTCCGCAGTTGGCAACATCCTAATCATCGGCTGCACTGAGTTAATGCCAATGGAACAGGACTAACTGTCTGGCAGGCTAATCATGAAAGTCCTCCGTAGAACAGTGGGCTTTCTTGCAAAGGTCTAATTTGCAGTGGTATCCAGATCTACACTGAGGAGGATGAAGATACCAATTAATTATGACATATTCAAAAGCAGCTTTGCTGATAGTCTCCAGCTCCGCCGAGGTGGTCGTGTCATTTTCTTTGACTGTTCGTAAGACCGTAGGCAAACCGGGTGCATTGTCTGCCCCAGGTGACACAGCGATAGCTGTAACTGGGTACCGCGTTATAATCAGCCGAAGTATTTGCGCGGAGGTCAATAACTATTTAAAGGCGTATGCGTCCGTAAGCGCGGGAAGTAGCTGAGGTAAAGGAAATTGTTATGGTAGGGATGGTGACGGCGCGAAGCTTAAACTAGATTACTTGATTCCAACTCATGTATGTTACTGCTACCTGACTGTTTCTGGGCGACTGTAACTGCTGCTATATCCCTGGAGCAATCCTCTCTACCGTCGATTTTGTTTTCCACCAAACAGTTACGGTGGTATAGTACCGGTTGTGCCCGCAATGAACGCCCGTACCTGCAACAGGTTCAACGCAG
>CALYDF020001721.1:0-11719 GCA_944474145.2 Dicrocoelium dendriticum
GTGGCGTTTTTCAGGGCGCGATCCTTTCACCCGTTTTAATCTCTCTATATGGCGAAAGTCTCTCAATGTCACCAACATCCATTAGATGTAAATATGTTGAAGATGTTGTCTTGGGGTGCAGATTTCACGGGTTTCACGGGTTTGCGCAGAACGAGTAAGCGTAGCTTTTCGGTGGTTCTGCCTCGGGATCTTACGGCAAGGTCCTGATCTCGTCGGTAGGTACCAGATGTTGTGGTTCTCGACGCAGTAGTGGTGTTCAGCACAAGAATTCAGCGAGTTGACTGTGGGAACGTGGATACCTGGAACAAGAGAGTGGTGTAGGTAAATTCGGCAAAGTTGGGTAGAAGCAAAATGATGGAAGCGCCGCGTGTTAGCTTGGAAAATGGCCAGATCTTAGCAACGTTGAAGACCAGCGAGGTAAGAGCCAAGCGTCTAGGCGCTGTTTGAAGGCCTCCGTATTGGGCGCTGAGACAACAGCTTCGGGGAGGGTGTTCCAAGCGAAGGCAGTTCGCACACTGAAACTGTTTCTTCGGCACAGAAGGCGACTGCTACGAGTCATCAGTTTGAGTGAGTGCCCTCGAAGATGATCTGTACGGGCGCGGACCAGCAATCCTGCGTTTGGGTGTCTGTTATTAGTCAGGACGGAATAAGCTAAGATAAGGTCGCCACGAAGCCTGCGATATTTCAACGGGAAGAGGTTAAGTGCCACCAGACGCTCCTCATACGAGAAGTGGGATAGTCCGTCCACTCTCTTAGTGGCACTGCGCTGTACAGTTTCCAGCATGACCTCGTCCTTCTTCAGGTACGGCGGCTGGACAAGTATGTTGTACTCCAGCAGCGGACGTACTAAAGTGCTATAGAGACGGACAAATGTCTCTCTAGGGAAAGACCCTAGTGCACGTCCAAGGAGGGCCAGGCGAACGCTAGCCTTTCGCGCCAGTGTAGCTACATTGGCGCTCGGGCTCAGGTCGGCGGATATTATGGTCCCCAGGTCGCGTTCCTGGGATGTGGCTTTAAGATGCACACCGCCGATATTGTACGGATTAGCCACACCTTGCCCAATGTGCATGACTTTGCACTTGTCGATGTTAAACGGGAGCGAATTTTTCGAGGCCCAAGAATAAGCAGCATCGATGTCTGTCTGGAGAAGTGCCTGATCACTTGGCCTGCGGATAGGTCGCCATATCTTAGCGTCGTCCGCATAAAGCAGTATGTGGCTGCTGATACAGGATGGGAGGTCGTTGATGAACAAATTGAACAGCAGGGGCCCGAGGATGGATCCCCTGGGGCACCCCGGTCGTTGCAGCCAGAGCGCTGGAGAGTGCGCCGTTTACACGAACTCGGTAGGTGCGGCCAGACAGGTAGGTACTTAGCCAGCAGATTGTTTGCTGGTCGATCCCCAAACTCGGCAGTTTACTCAACAGCAGTGCGTGATTGACCCGGTCGAATGCTTTTGAGAAATCCACGTAAACCACGTCAGTTGGAGTATGATTGTCTGCCTCTGCAGTCCAGGAATCAAGGGCTGCGAGAAGATTCGTGGTGCACGAGTGAGCCCTGCGGAACCCGTGCTGTTCCGGGGCCATTAAGGACAGACTTTCTAAATGGCTGCGCAAGAAATCGTCTACGATACTCTCCATTACTTTGGAGGCAGTGGAAAGCAGTGCTATCGGGCGGTAATTAGAGGGGTTTGTCCTGTCACCACCCTTGTATATCGGCGTTATGACCCCTTGCTTCCAAGCGTTCGGGTATTCGGCACTGGTGTAGGAGCGGCTGTACAGTAAGGCAAGCGGCTAGGCCAGTACAGTGGCGCACTCACGTAGAAAAATGGGAGGGATCCCATCCAAACCCGGCGATTTGTCTGTCCTTAATTTTTTTAATTTCTCCAGAACTTTCTCTGATGTAAACTGCACGGGATGTCTGGCAGTGACGGGGGTAAAGTTAGCGCCTTCCGTTGTACTGCTTGCGAAGGTGCCGAAAACGGACTCGTACTGAGTCTTCAGCAATTCCGCAGCTTCTTTGTCCGACGTTGTGGTATGGCCTACGGGTCCGAGCAGGCTGCCAACGGCAGCGCGCGATTTAGTGAGAGACGCTATATGCTTAAAGAAGACCTTGGGGTTATCGGTGAAGCTTTTAGCGAGAGAGAGCTGGTACGCTTTTCTGTCCTGGCGAACAGCTGCTATACAGGAATTTCGCACTCTACAGTATTGTGCTCGCGAATCAGAGTCGCCAAAAAGTAAGAATCTGTCCCAGAGGGCTTTCTTCTCCCTGATCAGCCTAAGCGTAGCAGGCTGAAGTTGCCTGTGGCGTTTCGGCGCATAAGCGCGCACTGTGGGGACGTGTGCCCTAATTGCGTCGTGGATGTGAGCGGCGATGTAGTTCCAATGGTCGTCGACTGTGAGGGTTTGTGCTGCCAGGGACCATTCGACTCGTGAGAGGAAATCTTTGATGGCGTCATAGTCCGCTCGACGAAAGTTAAGCCTGATGGGCAGTGCTTTAGCATTGAGCGTGACGTTCGCCACCACACGAAAACTGATAGCTACATGATCGCTTGCACCAACTGGGGCGCTCAAATTAACGTTGTCAATTAGATGTGGCTCGTTGGTGAGACATCTACGCTTCAATGCGGTTTAGAACATGTGAGTTGGTTCTCAATTAGGCCTCTTAATCTAAATGCTTTAAAATGTACGGCAGTAACAGTTAAGTCGCTCCACCCAGATAAATTAGGAGTAAATATGGATACATATCCTCTAATAACTTTGGAGGACAAAACCATACTTATTTCATCTAATGTCAAATATGTCGGTGTCTATATTTCACAAAACCTCTCTTGGTCCATACACATTTCGCAGAAATTTCCCAAGGTCAGGTTAACATTTTATGAATTCCGACTTAAGTTCTCCGTATGTATGTATGTATGCATGTATACAATGCACTACCTCGTCCATACTGGCTCCAGGAGACAGTTGGTCGTTGCTGGAGGGGACGGGGTGCACGGTTCTTGTGGCCGTGTTAGGCTCGAAGAGTGGTTCCATGCACTCAGTATGGAGCGGACTACGGTCCAGCCACCGCCTTGTGTGCGGTTGATTCCCCAAATACAGCGTGCTTGTGTTTGCCTGTGAAGGAGTGTGGGCCGGCTCCGTTGATGAAACGTGGTTCCCATCCACATGCCTCCCGGTCTTATTCCTTCGGGTTTACACTGGATATGGGGTGTGTGGTTGGAGCTGTGGGTGGTGCAGCGCAAGCCATCCATGGTCCCTCTGTAGGCGCAGGCGTCCTGTGGCTTGCCACAGTGACAGGCAAATCCGAAACCGGATGCCGCCAACCATGTATACAATGTATTGTGCCCCATGCTGAGGCTGATGTTGCATTCTTGATGCTTCTTCACCGCAGTTGGGCTAAACCAACTAACACTTAAACTAGGTCTTTTTAAGCTGGATAAATTGCATTCCGCTTTATTTGGTTTGTTCTGCCTCCCTGAATAATGTTCTATTAACTGGCCACGTTGCTTACACTAATTGCGCTTATCTTCGGTAATTTTGTTGCGTGTGTAGCATTTTAAGTAACTTGTGGACATTTCTTACTTATCACGGATTTGTTGCTGACCAACTTACTTCATATGGTAATTTAGCGAAGAGTTATGCCACCGTATCTGTATGCATTATTGGATTTATTTTCTTTTAGCTTGTCTTTTAAATTGTATGTGGCTGTTGTTTGATATCCCTGGTATGGTTGCGCTTGATGTGTATGTTGACAAGGTGCCTACCTGTCTATTACCCACTACATCGTTCCTACTGGCTCCAGGAGACAGTTGGTCGTTGCTGGAGGGGACGGGGTGCACGGTTCTTGTGGTCGTGCTAGGCTCAAAGAGCGGTTCCATGCACTCAGTGTGGAGCGGACTACGGTCCAGCCACCGCCTTGTGTGCGGTTGATTCCCCAAATACAGCGTGCTTGTGTTTGCCTGTGAAGGAGTGTGGGCCGGCTCCGTTGATGAAACGTGGTTCCCATCCGCATGCCTCCCGGTCTTATTCCTTCGGGTTTACACTGGATATGGGGTATGTGGTTGGAGCTGTGGGTGGTGCAGCGCAAGCCATCCATGGTCCCTCTGTAGGCGCAGGCGTCCTGTGTCTGGCCACAGTGACAGGCAAATCCGAAACCGGATGCCGCCAACCATGTATGTATGTGTGCCCCATGCTGAGGCTGATGTTGCGTTCTTGATGCTTCTTCACCGCAGTTGGGCTAAACCAATTTACACTTAAACTAGGTCTTTTTAAACTGGCTAAATTTCACTCCACTATTTGGTTTGTTCTGCCTACCTGGATACTCTTCTATTAACTGGCCACGTTGCTTACATTAATTGCACTTATCTTCGGTAACTTTATTGCGTTTTGTAGCATTTTAACTGACTTGTGGACATTTTTTCCTTATCGCGAATTCGTTGCTAACCAACTTACTTCATATGATTATTTAGCTTAGAGTTATGCCACCGTATCAGTATGCATTCTTGGATTTGTTTTCTTTCATCTTATCGTTCCAGGTGATTGGCTGTTGCATGGTATCCCCGGTGTGGCTGCGCTTGGTGTGCATGTTGACAAGGTGCCTACCTGTCTATTACCCACTACATCGTCCATACTGGCTCCAGGAGACAGTTGGTCGTTGCTGGAGGGGACGGGGTGCACGGTCCTTGTGGCCGTGCTAGGCTTGAAGAGTGGTTCCATGCACTGAGTGTGGAGCGGACTACGGTCCAGCCACCGCCTTGTGTGCGCTTGATTCCCCAAATACAGTGTGCTTGTGTTTGCCTGTGAAGGAGTGTGGGCCGGCTCCGTTGATGAAACGTGGCTCCCATCCACATGCCTCCCGGTCTTATTCCTTCGGGTTTACACTGGATATGGGGTGTGTGGTTGGAGCTGTGGGTGGTGCAGCGCAAGCCATCCATGGTCCCTCTGTAGGCGCAGGCGTCCTGTGGCTTGCCACAGTGACAGGCAAATCCGAAACCGGATGCCGCCAACCATGTATACAATGTATTGTGCCCCATGCTGAGGCTGATGTTGCATTCTTGATGCTTCTTCACCGCAGTTGGGCTAAACCAACTACACTTAAACTAGGTCTTTTTAAGCTGGATAAATTGCATTCCGCTTTATTTGGTTTGTTCTGCCTCCCTGAATAATGTTCTATTAACTGGCCACGTGTCGCGTGTCGCGACATTACTCTCGCCCTGAAGGGCAGAGTTTACAACGCAGCCGTCCGTTCAACTCTCCTATATGGCTGTGGAAAATGGCCCATCAGGTCGACAGACATGAAGAGACTCGTCACATTCGATCATCGCTGCCTTCGCAGCTTAGCTCATGTCTGGTGGGAACACCGCGTGAGCAATGAGCGTGTTCGACGTCGCGTATTTGGTACAGGAAGAGCGAGTGAACCGCTCAGCACGATTATATCACGCACCAGGCTCCGATGGCTGGGCCACGTGTTGCGCATGCCAGCACACCGACTCCCACGACGTGCTTTGTTTACGCGTTGTGGGTGCGGTTGGAAGAGGAGGAGGGGAGGCCAAGTGATGACTTGGTCGAGAGAAATGAAAACCCTCACTTCGAAGTTGGCGTCGGTTGGTGCATCCCGACTGCCTGGTTGGGGTCCTAAGGACGGTGAACACGTTTGGTTGGACACACTTGCTGATATGGCTAGGTGCCGGCCCCAATGGCGTTTGTGTTGTGAGTTCCTTTGTCCATCCCCCTCCTGTTTAGCATCCCCCTCCAATCACGATCTCAATCGTTTGGCATAATATGACTTTCTTTTACGGCAGCCAGCTGTTAGCTCTCCGGAACGATGTCCATCCGTTACTGGGGACTCAGCGGGCGTGCCACTGTTTGTTGTTGTTGTTTTTTTTTCTTCTTTTCTTGCCTTTTGTATTGCGGCACAATAGCTGAGGTGTTTTCCACCTCCAGCTAACGTGTAATGATGATGATGATGATGAACTGGCCACGTTGCTTACACTAATTGCGCTTATCTTCGGTAATTTTGTTGCGTGTGTAGCATTTTAAGTAACTTGTGGACATTTCTTACTTATCACGGATTTGTTGCTGACCAACTTACTTCATATGGTAATTTAGCGAAGAGTTATGCCACCGTATCTGTATGCATTATTGGATTTATTTTATTTCAGCTTGTCGTTTAAATTGAATGGCTGTTGTTTGATATCCCTGGTATGGTTGCGCTTGATGTGTATGTTGACAAGGTGCCTACCTGTCTATTACCCACTACATCGTTCCTACTGGCTCCAGGAGACAGTTGGTCGTTGCTGGAGGGGACGGGGTGCACGGTTCTTGTGGCCGTGCTAGGCTCAAAGAGCGGTTCCATGCACTCAGTGTGGAGCGGACTACGGTCCAGCCACCGCCTTGTGTGCGGTTGATTCCCCAAATACAGCGTGCTTGTGTTTGCCTGTGAAGGAGTGTGGGCCGGCTCCGTTGATGAAACGTGGTTCCCATCCGCATGCCTCCCGGTCTTATTCCTTCGGGTTTACACTGGATATGGGGTATGTGGTTGGAGCTGTGGGTGGTGCAGCGCAAGCCATCCATGGTCCCTCTGTAGGCGCAGGCGTCCTGTGGCTGGCCACAGTGACAGGCAAATCCGAAACCGGATGCCGCCAACCATGTATGTATGTGTGCCCCATGCTGAGGCTGATGTTGTATTCTTGATGCTTCTTCACCGCAGTTGGGCTAAACCAACTTACACTTAAACTAGGTCTTTTTAAGCTGGATAAATTGCATTCCGCTTTATTTGGTTTGTTCTGCCTCCCTGAATAATGTTCTATTAACTGGCCACGTTGCTTACACTAATTGCGCTTATCTTCGGTAATTTTGTTGCGTGTGTAGCATTTTAAGTAACTTGTGGACATTTCTTACTTATCACGGATTTGTTGCTGACCAACTTACTTCATATGGTAATTTAGCGAAGAGTTATGCCACCGTATCTGTATGCATTATTGGATTTATTTTATTTCAGCTTGTCGTTTAAATTGAATGGCTGTTGTTTGATATCCCTGGTATGGTTGCGCTTGATGTGTATGTTGACAAGGTGCCTACCTGTCTATTACCCACTACATCGTTCCTACTGGCTCCAGGAGACAGTTGGTCGTTGCTGGAGGGGACGGGGTGCACGGTTCTTGTGGCCGTGCTAGGCTCAAAGAGCGGTTCCATGCACTCAGTGTGGAGCGGACTACGGTCCAGCCACCGCCTTGTGTGCGGTTGATTCCCCAAATACAGCGTGCTTGTGTTGCTGTGAAGGAGTGTGGGCCGGCTCCGTTGATGAAACGTGGTTCCCATCCGCATGCCTCCCGGTCTTATTCCTTCGGGTTTACACTGGATATGGGGTATGTGGTTGGAGCTGTGGGTGGTGCAGCGCAAGCCATCCATGGTCCCTCTGTAGGCGCAGGCGTCCTGTGGCTTGCCACAGTGACAGGCAAATCCGAAACCGGATGCCGCCAACCATACAATGTATTGCACTCCCGCCGTGAACCGGCGTAAATTTAGGATTCTCTCCCTCGGTACTGTGGCGAAACGTACTGAGCTGGAGAAGGCGATGGCTGCACGCCTGTGTGATGTGGAATGCATAGCCACAGTGGGCGACCTGTGGCACCACATTCGCGACCAGGTGACAGCTACTGCCGAGGAGACCAGCGGGCGCGCAAACTGGTTTGACGACAACAATAAGACGATCGGCGCATTGGTGTCGGAGAAGAATGCAGCATTTGCTGCACATGTTGCAGATCCGTGACTTGGGGAAGAGGAGTCAGTTTCGCAAACTTCGACGGCGACGGACTCGAAAGATACTTCACCTTAAAAATGCATGGTGGACGGAGAAGGCTAAGCAAATGGAATGCTACGCCTAACGCCGCCAACACAAGGAATTCTTTGACGTCTTGAAGGCGGTGTATGGGCCGAGATTGGAGCCTCTGAGGACACTGATCGATGGTAGTTCAGGCGCTACCTGCACACAGACTGCAGACCTGGCGAAAACACTGACTGTCTCTTGAACAACCGTTCAGAGATCGACTGGCCTACATTGAACGGCCTCAAGCAGCACGATATGAAGACGAATCTGGCGGACACGCCGACACTGGATGAGACGCAGAGAGCACTTGCTCAGCTGCGAAACGGCAAGTGTGCCGGTGCCGACTGGATGCCGCCTGAAGTATTGAAACACGGCGGACCCGCGTTGTTGACTGCGCTGCACCACTTGGTGCAACGTGCATGGATTGAGGAGGACGTGCCTCCTGAGCTGAAGGATGCCCTTGTGCTACCATTGTACAAGTGCAAAGGTAGCAGGCAATGTTGCACGAATTATCGTGGCATCAATTTGCTGAGTTGTGTGGGCAAGGTGATTGCCCGAATCCTGCTCAACCACCTCGTCAGTCAGGTTGTGGAACCTAACGTGGCGGAAGAGCAATGTGGATTCCGTGCGGGTCGCGACACTATAGATATGGTGTTTGCGGCTCGTCAGTTGCAAGAGAAGTGCAGAGAACGACACCAGCCATTGTACTCGCTTTTAGTTGATTTCACCAAAGCATTTGATACGGTGAACCGCGAGGCATTGTGGCTGGTGTTGGGTAAGTTTGGTTGCCCGCGTAAGTTTGTAAGTTTAGTTGAATGTCTGCACAGTGGTATGCGAGCGAGCGTGCAGCTGAGTGGAGAAACCTCGGATGACTTTGCAGTTGTCTCTGGTGTGAAGCAAGGCTGTGTGTTAGCTCCTGCCCTGTTTAATATATATCTTCATGCAATGTTGTCTTGTGCTTTTGATGCCGCTTGTGCTTACGGTGTTCGTGTGGAGCACCGTATTGATGGTAGGTTGCTGAACATTTGTCGTTCCGGTGCGAGAACTCTAGTCTGTGAGACAACTATCCGTATGTTGCTGTTTGCTGACGACTGTGCGTTGTTTTCACACAGCGCGGATGAGTTGCAGCACATGACTAGTGCTCTGGTTCCGACAGCGGCAAAATTTGGGCTCACCATCAACACAAGCAAAACTGTCTGTCTCTTTCAGCCTTCACCGGAGGTGCAATCTTCAATATTGCCGCGAATCAGCATTGGTGCTGAAGTATTGGAAACCACGTCTCGCTTTTGCTACCTTGGGAGTGTGATGTCGACTGATCAGCAGCTACACGTTGAGTTGCGCATTCGCGTGTCGAAGGCAGCAGCGGCATTCGGGAAGCTTGAGTACCGAGTGTGGAACAACCATCAGTTTAGCATTGGCACAAAGCTGATGGTATACAAATCCATGGGACTGTCCGTTCTTCTATGCGGCAGTGAAACGTGGACGATGTACCGGCGGGATGTGCGATATCTCGAGCGGTTCCATCAGTAGTGTCTGCGACGAATTTTGCGGATCAGTTGGGGCGCCAGAGTTGCAGACACGGAAGTGTTGCGCCGAAGTGGGAGGTATGCAGTGGACTGCACACTTTTATTGAGACACCTGAGGTGGATCGGTCATGTGAGTCGTATGGATTCGAGGCGGATACCGAAGCAGTTATTATATGGTCAGCTGAGTATTGGGAAGCGGCACGTGGGGAAACCAAAGTTACGATACCAGGACATATTCAAAGTGGGCCTCACACGTTCTAATCTTGATTGCAGGTCATGGGAATCGAAAGCGGTTGATCAGCGAGTATGGCGCGATCTAATCACGAAGGCAGTTGCTGAAGTGCGGGAGAAAGACCTCATGCATGCAGAGAAGAAGCGACAAGTGCGGAAGTGGCAAGCAAAGATGGGTTGTTCTCCATCGACATCGAGCGCATGGTGCTGTAGCACATGCGGTCGCGAGTGCCTGAGTCAGGCAAGCTTAGTGAGCCATGAGCGAGGCCACTCGGGACTACTACCGAAGCGCCGACGGGTTCTGCAGCGAACGTAGGCAGAACCGGCGCAGTGTTTGCAGTTACGCTGAATTCGATTTACTAACCGCGTGCTTGCAAGCTAAGTCTCTATTTCAGGTGGTGGGTCTTCAATTTTGCCTAAATGCTTTTCTTTCTCATATAAATGTCTACCTGTACTCTATTCCACTAACTTGCACACGTCGCTTACGCCGATTATATTCGATTTCCATAACATTTATGTGTTCGTGGCATTTCCGAAAAGTATACTTTCTGACCTCGTGAACTTATCTAGGATTTGTTTGTAAACAACTTATTTAATATGCTCATTAACTTAAGGTTTATGTTACCGTATCCTTATGCATTAATCGAGTTATTTTCTCTGTATCTCTCTATAAAGTGATTGGCTGTTGTTTGATATCCCGGTGTGACTGCGCTTGAAGTGCATGTTGACAAGGTGCCAACCTGTCCATTACCCGCTACCTCGTTCATGCTGGCTCCAGGAAACAGTTGGTCGTTGCTGGAGGGGACGGGGTGCACGGTCCTTTTGGCCGTGCTAGGCTCGAAGAGTGGTTCCATGCACTCAGTGTGGAGCGGACTACGGTCCAGCTACCCCCTTGTGTGCGCTTGATTCCCAAATACAGTGTGCTTGTGTTTGCCTGTGAAGGAGTGTGGGCCGGCTCCGTTGATGAAACGTGGTTCCCATCCACATGCCTCCCGGTATTATTGCTTCGGGTTTACACTGGATATGGGATGTGTGGATGGAACTGTGGGTGGTGCAGCGCAAGCCATCCATGGTCCCTCTGTAGGCGCAGGCGTCCTGTGGCTGGCCACAGTGACAGGCAAATCCGAAACCGGATGCCGCCAACCATGTATGCATATGTGTCCCTTGCTGAGGCTGATGTTGCATTCATGCTTCTTCTCCGCAGTTGTGCTAAACCAACTTGCACTTAAACTAGGTCTTTTTAATGTGGGTAAAATTCATTACATGTTATTTGGTTTGTTCTGCATATTTGATAATCTTCTCCTTACTTGCACACGTCGCTCACGCAAATTGTGGTAAACATGCGTAATTTTATCGAGTGGTATTTTTAAATAACTTTTGGACATTTTGTACTTTTCACGGATTCACTTATAGCCAATTTCTTCTATATGCTCATTTATCGAGTATTTATGTCGTCATATACGTTTACTTTATTCGATATCGGCATTTCGAATGATTGGTTTTTTTGGCATCCCAGGTGTGACTGCGCTTGATGTGCATGTTGACAAGGTGCCTACCTGTCCATTACCCACTACCTCGTCCATCTGGCTCCAGGAGACAGCTGGTCCTTGCTGGAGGGGAGGGGGTGCACAGTCCTTGTGGTCGTGCTAGGCTCGAAGAGTGGTTCCATGCACTCAGTGTGGAGCGGACTACGGTCCAACCACCGCCTTGTGTGCACTTCCTTCCCCAAATACAGGGTGCTTGTGTTTGCCTGTGTAGGAGTGTGGGCCGGCTCCGTTGATGAAACGTGGTTCCCATCCACATGCCTCCCGGTCTTATTCCTTCGAGTTTACACTGGATATGGGGTGTGTGTATGGAGCTGTGGGTGGTGCAGCGCAATCCATCCATGGTCCGTCTGTAGGCGCAGGCATCCTGTGGCTGACCACAGTGACAGGCAAATCCAAAACCGGATGCCGGCAACCATACTACTCCACAGCAGCTACACATTGAGTTGTGTATTCGCGTGTCGAAGGAAACAGCGGCATTCGGGAAGCTATAGTACCGAGTGTTGAACAACCATCAGCTTACCATTGGCACGAAACTTACGGTGTACAAATTCATGGTGCTGTCCGTTCTTCTATGCGGCAGTGAAACGT
>CALYDF020001722.1:0-28731 GCA_944474145.2 Dicrocoelium dendriticum
AGCTGCAAGTACACGTTAGGGGATCACTCTCTAACCCGATTGAGGTGGAATGTGATGTTCCCCAAGGCTCAGTGTTGGGACCGCGCTTATGCCTGGTGTTTATTAACGACCTGGTAAGTTATCTCCTCAAATTTCCTGCTTTTCGCTAATGACGTCGAGACATGGCGCGCGATTAGGAACAATGAAGGTCACCATCTACTCCAACATGACCTAGATTGCGTTTACCAAGGGTCAAAACGCAACCGGCTCCAGTTGAACATAGCTAAGTGCAAGTTCTTCTAGCTGCGTCAACAGCCGGTGAGTGATTACAATCTTGGCGACCGTATCTTGGAGAAGGTTGCTCAGGCGCGTAACATGGGTGTATGGATGCAGGAAGATCTCAGGTGTTCGAAACAAGCAGAGAAGCCGATGAGAACCAGCAACCAACACTTCGGGTTTCTTCGCAGACCCTTCGGACGGTTTGAACCCTTAATCTTTCCCCAAATGCTTAACGCCTACGTGCGACCGCACTTGGAACATGCTATCCAGGCATGGCAGCCATGGCAGAAACAGGATCTTGTTTCTATCAAGACTCCTCAAAAAAGAGGAACAAAGAACGTCTGAGGTCTTTTTACTCTGCTCTAGCAGCTTAGACTGAAATCTCTAAGAATGTACAGCGGTCGATATCGACTTTACGGATTACTTCACAATGGTTTACCAGATTCTGAAGAATCCAGTCCACATTTGCCGTCCGCTGCTGGAAGTGTACCACATCACTAACATAAGAGGTCATCATCTGAAATAATAGTACAATATAGCTGGCATGAATGCCGTAGAAATGTATTATCCCCTCACGTTTACCAGACATGGAACGTCCACCTTAATTATGTCGTCTCTGCTTCCATTCTGGCGATATTTAAAATACGAGTTGACAATGTGTTACCTCATTATCACTTCATTTTATGAATCGTTAGCCAGGGGCTACAAAACCCAATCAAACGGTGTCTTACCAAAGTCCCAATTAAGGGATATATGGAGTTATACGTTTATTATTTCAATATCACCGCTGTTCTAAATAAGTATATTCTAATTTTACCCAAAAGCTTTTCACTGTAACATGCAATTCACTTTGCGCAAATAATTGCCATCCCACGGGACTTGTTTATGAAAGCTTATTTACTAGTAATAAACATGTTTTCCTTTGAACCATTGTTACATGGGTGCACCCTTCGACTGCGGTCTTACTAGTAACTTAGTGGATAAAATCGAGTTGCTGAATAATTCGTTCTTCAATAACCCGCAGATATACCACACCAAGAGTTATTATTTGCGCTTCTACTTCGGTTTTTGCTTGTTTTAACCAGGCAAGTCAATCGAAATTTAGTTAAGCATTTAAATTTGTATGCAAATGAGTGAAAATAGAGTGCGATTTATAAAACAAACATTTCCTTATTCAGCATATTTCATTTTCCCTAGTCATCGGTGTGTTTCTACGTAGTTGCATGGTCACTTGGGGAAAAATAATTTTGCGCGATAAAATTATAGGGGGCTGAAATTTAAATGAATGGATGCACATCAACCAACAGCAGGACAAACGTTCTGAAATGCATGACAACGGTACTTATCCCTGAGCTGGTTTCGCCTGAAGCAAGGGATTGGTTGGATTGTGATAAATATAGGGAACATCAATCCGACAAAATGCTCGATAAATCAGCATGTATGCTTTACTTCATGTCACAAGAAAAATCATGAAACACTGGAGGGAGTAAATAATTAGCAGCACCGTAAACATATGGCCACGCTGAAGACAATTAAGAGTATACTTTCGGCTAAACATGAAAATTACTATGCTGCACAATTTGTTTTCATTAACCGAACCCGAAATTTGCCCATACCTCCAAGGAAGTAAGCTCAGACTATTGGGGCCGACTCACAATTTGTATATCAATTTGTATGTGACTGAATAAACAGTTACATAGACAGAACTAATAGAAGGCTGACTTCCCGATTAAAGGAGCATGTACCAAGGTGGTTTCATCTTGATGTTATTCAGATGGCCTAACCTCCTCAGATTCCATGTCTGCGCAGACTGCCGACTTCCTCGATAGACAAACACCTATTAGACTCGGGTCACCAGATAGAGCTGAACTCAGCGTTTATAATTGTGTTATGTCACACTAATCCCCGCTTCCTTCGGTTTGCTGCGGCTGTCGCTATAAGCCGGATGAAGCCAACCTTGTGTGTTAAGAAACGATTATTTGTCAGCCTAAACCTATCTTGGAAGTAGGTGTGAACCTCCGTCATTCGTTCTGAACCTTAAGCTAGTCTGGTTGAACCGACTGTTAGCTGTCTATGCATATCGTTTATTGTTAATGGTACTGGGGAGACAATACGAAATGCATGCATACACCAGCCTTCGTCCACTTTCTGTGCTTTTCATACATATAAACGACAAAGAAATTTACGGCGCCTGAATAACAGAGGTATTTAAAAGCGAAATTATTAGAAGAATGGCTACTTGACATCCATGTTTGTGAACGAGTTACATAACCATTCTTTCCTCTTCCTATTTTCTAATGCTTGACTGTTGTTTAAACGTTTCACTGTGTTAGCCCGATTGGTACACACACGTCATTGTTAATGGATGCTCATCGCCGTGTCCTTTACAGCAGTGCCATTTGTCCGAATACATTCTGTTGCTGTTTCTTCTCATCACTGTTATACTTAGTTATCTTAAGGGAACATTTAGTTGTCACACGATTATTATACTAGATTTTAGTCTTTGGGTCTGCATTTCTTATTCACATTTGTTTCTTGACATATGTTTAAAGGTTACACTTCCTTATTCTGATTGGTCAGTGCCCGTCACCGTAAGTGGATGTTCGCTTTACGTTTGGAGTCACATGATGCTATTTTTAAGGACATATACGATCCGCTCTTGCGTACACGGTTGCTTATTCGCCGCTGCATTTGACGTTTTACCTTCTGCTGGTTGGCTTAAGTGTAATTTAGTAGCTTCCCTTCATTTTGCCTTCAAAACTATATAGGCAAATGTGATTTCACGTATACAAGTCTCTTTCTGGCTTGTCTTTGGACTTCTTGCGGTCGTGGGGCGAAGGCGTCAGTGGCGACACAACAGAAGTGCAAAATCTGATCCTAAGAATAGAGTGAATCCTAGTGTTTATAAAAGACATACAATGTGTGTGGAAACAAGAACAAATGTAGGCATATTTGCCAGCA
This sequence comes from Dicrocoelium dendriticum, assembly GCA_944474145.2. NCBI lineage: Eukaryota > Metazoa > Platyhelminthes > Trematoda > Plagiorchiida > Dicrocoeliidae > Dicrocoelium > Dicrocoelium dendriticum. The sequence continues at coordinate 3,220 of CALYDF020001722.1, forward strand.
TAATTGGAACTGTTGTTCTGGTTGGTCAATGCATTCGATACCCGATCGCAGAGGGTGTAAATAAGAGAGTAGTTTATGCCGATGAACACGTTTGAGTAAACTTCTGTGAAGAACTACTATGACGGACAATACTACCAACAAAGTTAGGCTTCGCATTCTGCCACATTGAATCAATTGCGCTAGTAACTTGCTTGACAATTGAATAGGCTTACGTACTTGAGCTAGAGACCTTCAAAAAACACCTATTTTATTAGCAAATATTCACCAATAAATCGCGGTACCTGAATAAATCGCTACAATATATTATGCAGAGTTACTCGCCTCGTATGTCTTCCCTTCACCTTGTTCTTTACTGTTTGGCCGCATGTTGGCCAGTGGCCGAGTGGTATGCGCGCCTCGTTTGCAAACATAATGTCACCGGTTCGGATCCGCGTAGTGGCGGATGCCGTCGCGGTATAATCTGCCCACGCGCGACTGGTGGTGGTCGCGTGGCAGCGAAACGCCGTTACGGCTGAAAAGTTTACTTTTATTGGTAATTTATCGTAGCACAATCAAAAAGTCGTGGTGGTAATGCTTTGGATAGGAAAAATAACTACACTGCTGACAAATACGTGAATGTAAGTAATTCTGCCGCAAGTAACGAGTCAATACTAGGTTTGGGAGTTTGATTACAAAGTCAAGCTTTTAGACGAAGCCGTGAGTATAATAGCTTGCAATAGAGCACAGAAACAGAAGTTTTGTAGTTTATCAAGGCTTGTGAACTTGTTTGAGATAGCACGGCCAGCATAATGAGGAAATAAACTGAGCACTAGCTGTATATAAAAAAGGGAAATCTGGGCTGCAAAACTTTAAAACCCGGATCCTAGTCCTGGTTCTAACAAGCCTCGCAATAAAGTGGAGAAGAATTTTGCAGAAAATGTAGCGGTAGGATAGTAAATAGTGATCGCCGTTGGGTTCTGTGCAAAGTGAATTCACTATGAAGACAAAAAGCTACCCAATTTAACAAATCCACTGCATACTTCTCAAATGTAAGCAATAACCCGAAGTGTTTGGTGACTGTTTAAATATTTCAAAAAGCAACAAAATAATGTTTCGGAAATCTGGTAGCTCGGGTTGATAATTCAGTTGCTCATTCGTGCGCATTGATGATGTCGCCTCGTATGGCTGTGAGATCTATGCAAACAAATTTCCCAGCTCGGCGAACGGATGAGCAACTGAAATAACACAAGAAGTGTAGCATTTATATTACTCGTGCGTAGCAGGGTTTTAGTTGTAATTTTGTTGAAGTTTCCATCCTACTAGTTCACAAGCTATATAGCACAGCCTATTCCGGGAAAAGCACAAGATGCGTTTTGCCCCATGGGGTCACTACTACTGGGATGAAAACCTCAAAAAGATTACAACAAAAATATTGCTACTTACGAGTAACATGAAATTACTGACTTAGTTGCAAAATGTTATGGATATAGCGTTGTAAGAGGACGTCATCACCTCGCATCCTAACCATTGTCAGTAACAGTGAAATATGGTTGGTGCTATATCCCAGTTAGTTTTCAAATTATGTAGCCCAGCCAACCTCCCCCACCGCTAAGTAGCTTAAGTTGCTGGCTAGTTGGCATCTGCCTCTAGCGGTCATGTGTTTGATCATCCTTCGAGAACCGAGGGAATGCGCAGCACTGACGAGCCTCAATAGGTCGAAACGCGGCTGGTGTTTCTACGGACTAGGCTGTGCTATGTAACTTATGAACTACTGGGATGAAAACCTCAACAAAAAGTGTAGCATTTGTTCAATGTAATCAACTGCCAAAACTTGCTGAAAATGAGCTAACCAATTTGAAATAATGATGTTACACGCCGAGTTCCCAGAGAATATAACAGGCGTGTAGGAATTTTAATCACACTGTTTACTTGCTTGTAATCGGTCGTAAAGTGTTAGCCGATACTTGGAAAATATCTGGATGTGTGAGTAAGATAAATGATTGCTTACCGATTCAAAAATAGGTTAATGTCACTAAGAGCGATCAAACAAAAGGATATGCGCCAAGCTCCAAAATATCAGCTCCATCGATTGCTATGCACCCACTAATTACATTTCATCAATTTGACCCCAAAGTGGCGTTTAAGATCATCTACCGCAGTGTAATAGCAAAACTACTTAAGCTTTCCGAGGCTTTGGCTATCATTCGCTATCGTACCGACCTTTATGAATAAAAAGAAGTGGCTGTCGCACTCAAGCTTCCCTGAAGTCCGTGCTAATTTTCACTACGTATGATTCCACCGTAGCTTTCACTCTCCTTGTCAGTATTACAACTATTGATGCTTTCCCTCAGTGAATGTTCAGTATGTCGCTGATTTCCATGTGATCAGGGTACACGAATTGATAGCATTTCACAGCATTGTATTGTTTAGGATTTCAATTATGTTTGCGAAGACATGCAAGGCAAGAGCTAGTTGTTCGTAACCGCAAGCAAAGTGTCCTTACAAGGTGATTTTCTCTACAGGATATGTTGGGTTATCAGCAGGTAAGTTTTGCATCAGTGCAATTGACCATTCCTTATACAGATCATTTTGGTGACGGGACTATCCAAATAAGTAATATCAACCCCTTAGTAGATTTCAGGGTAGAGAATCACGAAGAAAACAGACAAACAGGAGGGACAGCACCCATACGAAATGAGATGAAGAGAATCACGTAATGGCCTATATATTACCACGCACTTTGGTTGCTCATTGTACTACGTATATTCATTCTTACATGGAATTGGACATAGGTCATATTGACTGAGCAGCTCATCTAAAACAGGTGCGGTACTGTGATGCATTGCATTTGCCTGTTACCATGAAGAAGTTGATCGGAATCAGAGCCCAACAGGATGGGTGAAAAAGCATGGGATTACTATGGGTCAAGGCAATAGCGACGATTGAGTATCAGTTTGCTGAACAGGTGAGGAAAGGTTAAATATGGGATGAAACATTGAGGCAGATACGAACCCACCGTTGAAGAGACCAAGGTTGATTTGACGTGGAATGATGCGCAGCGCATTAATGTGGCAAATAATGGTGATAGGGTAAGCCTTGACCAGTAAAATATAAGTGGAGAGGAAGATGAAAAATTTGAGTCTTAGGTGTGTGAACTGCTGTATATATATGGTAAACCCACGTATGAAGGCGAAGAGCAGGCGATTGAACGGTAAGACTGCAGGTGTTGGAGTGTAAAATCAAACTTTGGCCTGCTATTCATATACATGAACAGTGCTACATGCCGCAGTAGTAAGTTGGAAGACATAATCAACCATGTGCGGAATATTGCGGAACTATGCATCGGTGTTTTGTGTAGCGTCAAAGTAAGTCATAAGGATAAAATTGGCTCAGAGGTTACACAACAGATGAATACATGCGATAGTACCTGAGATGGTGGATGCCTGCATATTAATGAAGTTCACACACCATAGCGAATAAAACTGAGAATATACCAAGACCACGAGAGGACCGGTACTTGATCAATCATGGGTGGCTAGGCATTTAGGCAGACAGCGCTGTGTCAACGCGAGAAAAGGAAAAGTTCAGTAATATGTTTGAGCGTAGAAGAGAAACTTTATGTATATAAACACTAATTACATATCGAGCACATAGCGACAGCAAAACCTTACAGGGGTTAATCTGACGGGAAGAAAACTCAGCCAGGGAAGTTCTAAGGATATGTGTAGAATGAGGCTAGAATCAAACCTTCGGTATTTGGATCACAATTTATGTGGAAAGTAAGCTAAAATATCACTGTGAAGGATAAGTGTGCAAGCAGAGGGATTGCGATAGGTAAACGAATGAGTCACAACTTGACGAAATGGGCGTCTCTGTAGAATAAATTACGTCGGAAATCAACTAGAAAGAAGTGGGAATAATCCGAGAAGGGCAGGGTATGGCTGACCAATCTATGGGGTTTCGTATAACAACAATGTAATTCAGGAGCATAGCGAAAGAAAGAAAAGTGGAGTAAAACAGGTGGAGGGTTAAATATAAAAACACGGGTGGATAAACGCTTCTATGAAATGCTTCAACATAATACTGCAGCGTAGCAATTTGGGTATTAGCTGTGAGTCATTGAAACTAAATGGGGTTAAGAGCAGGGACATCGAATCCGTTTTTGTATGTTACGGATTTACTATGCGATGGGGTATTCCAGTCCGCAGATTTCTGGCTACACTTGGTGCTAAACAGCCAAATAAAACACAAATCCCTGATAGCCTTAGGAATTCAGCGCATTATTAAAAAATTAATTCCATGCGTTTAGAAACGATTGTACTAGGATTACGATGGTAGTTACTGACATGATCGTACAAACAACAGTGCTGCCGGACAATACTTAATCTTGTGGCTGCCTTGCAAAGTTATATTTATAACGTTAATATGGATTCCATTTTACTTCTTGAAAACAAACTCGCTTTATTTTAAATGGTTTGTCCTATTTTTGAGAGAGGGCACGGTTAAAACCACAAGTGTCGGGATTTAGGGGTCTGTAAGATCGTAATCAGATTGAAAAATACCCTTATTTGAGTGTTTGGCTTGCGTCGGTACGTACTGTTCTAGCTCAGCATACCATAATTTTACACTTTGACGAAGTGAATTAACAGAGTACCGGAATATCCATATGAACCTAACGCAATCTTCCGTTCGAACACAAATCCTTATTACCATGAACATTGAATTATCGATGGTAAGAAAAACTGTTGCTTGACAAGTCCTGCAAAATGGTGGGGTAAAACTACAATATCAAACGATGTGTGAGTTGTCTGTTTTAATAAGTAATTAACAGATGCGCTGCTGTATTACAGTATTGTCAAATGCGCATTAAATGCAATCAAGAAAGCAACATAGGGAAGTTATAAATGGTGTACTCCGTGAGAAAATTAACAGCTAAAATACTAACTCACGTACGACCTCCTTCGGTCTAGGCGACAAGTAAATCCGGTTTCAATGCATAAGTAATACAGTTCAAAGTAGCCCAGATTAGATATAGGAAGTGATGGGTGCCAAGGCAACGTCCAATTGTATTTTTTTAATTTTTCGAGGTGGGGAAGAAGGCAACTGATTTTTGGATCGAGTTGCAGGGTTGGCAAAACTGAAGGGACATTAATTCCGTCGGCAATTCAGACGGCTGTATTGTTCACACAATTTCATATAGTTATCTCTGAGATCGGATTCTGCCGGTGACAACATACCTGGTTGGGGTCACACAGCATTTCCTGCACCAAAATGAAATCGTTGCGCAGCATTCGGTAGCCCCCAGTTGAAATTTTCCAGTGTCTGCAACATTTGTTAGCAGGACAGATTGCGTGGACATTTGACATAATTTTTTGACCCACCATCTTGTGTCGCTAGCACCTCTACATCACGCCTCAACAAATGGTGCCCCGCATGGATGGCGTATTCAACATGAGAGCGCACATAGGAATTATGCATCGTTGAGACGATGAAGGGGTCACATCTCCCGAATGCCCTCAGCAGCAGACCTACGTGTTGATCGCCTCTGTTCACAGCTGCTCAGATAATTTTGAACAGATAAGGTCACTTTGATTTAGCCAAACAAGGTCGAGTTCCTGGGATATGGTTTGCAACATGTGTGATGCAAGCAAATGCATATATTCATGTCTGTAGCCCAATTAACCGAGGGATATTTTTGTACATTGTGTGATAGGGAATGCTACGTTGAACAGTTCGAAATCTGTTAGGATCGCACCCGAGTCGTTCGTAGTCGTTTGATCATCCGATTGCTCGCCATGGAATAATATCATCGACGAAGAATATGAAAACGGAACAAAGAGATCTGGCTAGATGAGTTATTAAAACTGAGGAAATACGAGGCCTAAGCACCGCGCCTTGTTATCCACCTCAATCCACAGCAATTGCATCGGCACAGATGTACATACTCTCATCATCAACCGATGTTCTTGCAAGAAATGGCTTATCCAACGCAAGAGTGGGTCACCAATGTCATAGATCTGAGTTTGGTATATGAGAATTCGGTGGTGTAAGAGATCAACTGCTTTTGAGATATCTAGGAACATGATTTTGACTTGTTCCACCATCAGGTATTTCAGTCTAGCTAATACGGGCAATTAACAGGTTCCTAATGCACGAATTTTTGTCAAAGGCTATGTTGCCCCGGGGCCATTCGACTGTGATTTTACAGCTACGACAACTGCGCATCCGCGATGATAGATTCCATAAACGTGGGAAACACAGGAATCAGCTTGATTGGACAGTATTGGGTGGATCAGTGTGGCTACCCATATGAATAAGGTCAATAACCCCTCGCTGGAATTCGGCTCTCCTTTAAAAAGCGCTGATAGAATATAGCTAGATGTTCTGCCAGATTGTTGATTGCTGCCTGTAAAGCCTTGCGCCGGCTGTTGTCGACACCATGAGAGTTGTGGGTACACAGGGACAACAGTTACTTTTGCACAGTTACTGCAGCAAAAGTGATATTGGATAAAGCTAAAGGGACACAATAGACACAGTGATAAACATTGGACACTCTGAAACATATGTATGAAAAATGTAAGCGATCGGCTGCTCCCTTTGCTGACCACATGCACCCGTCAGTAGTGATCAGTGCTTGAATTTTGCGCTGCACCTTACGAAGGCCGTTAAGATGCCTGTGCAATAGGTTGCGGTTCTTACAGAATGGCTTCTTTCATATCTGCTAATGCATCACTTTGTCCTCCAGCATCAATTTCACATAAAAGTTACGCTGTGCCATATATGCAGTCCAGATTTCGAAATTCGGGGCGTGCTTGTGAACTCTCCCTGTTATGCCCTCAAGGACATGCATTTATGTGTTTTGATCCGCAGAAATAGCTTGTTTTATTTGAGATTGTAAGAATTTCTGCTCGCATGCATGCACTACCAGTGTGCCAAACCTCAGCGTACACGTTTCCCATGCGAATGCAGAGGTGTATTAAGTTGATTAAGTCAAAGATGTCATCTTAACAAGTGCATAAGATACATAGTCAAACTATTTAGTAACATGCTCACTGAGACCTATTGGTGTGTTTGTAACTATTCCTTCGACCATAATTTATTTACTCGTGTGCAAATGATCGGGTATCGGCGGCCTTCTAGCAGTTCGAAATCTGAGGGGAGAGGTCACGTAGTTGTAGAGAGGGTAGCTGAAAAATAATTCTTGCTAACAGGCTTGAAACCGCATGTAATCTTTTGCCGCTATTGCAAGGCCGTGTATATTAAATTCGCCCTTGATAAGAATGTGACTGTGGCTTGTTCAAAGCAACGGTAAGAACGTGGGTCAGTCTGGAGTGCACTACGCACGCGGTTTGGAGAACGGTAAGCCACGACTACAAGAAATCTGTCTTTGTTTCGTGTCCCCAGACGGCACCAAAGTGAATCAGGGGCACAGATTTCGGGGTGATAAGTTCACATCGGAGGTTAACCTTGTAATACAGCCGTACACCACCATCTCTTTTAGTTTTACCGCTCCGAAGCAGCGACATACCAAGTAAATTGACATCAGAATCAGCTATCTAAAAGTTTAACCACGTCACCGTATTCATAACGAGATCCCGCTGTTAGGAGTAGTGTCCCTCTTCTCCGATGAATCTTCTCCCTTTCTGTAAAGGTTATTCTCTTTACGAGTATTAAGCAAGATGTACTCTTGACTTTGTTGCGATAATTTATACGGAACGGTTTCATTTCTGGGATACACCGCAGTACATGCAATATCGGATCTAACAACTTTGAGAATTTTCAAAAGAAACGCAGTCCTGCATTGATATGTACCGATTTTAATAATACCTTTAATACTTTGAGTATCATCGGTTTAAACGCGCTAACATTTATTTGCACGATCCTATGCAATAAAGGCAGTTTAAGCAATGCGGCGTAGGTCAGCAACCTTAAGTCTCGGTCCGGGTTCCATATGGATAGCAAAGCCGTTACTTCTGAAAGCACACACTAAATAATGATTAATACTGCAATCATGGCACTTTAATTTCCTACGTACCCAAAATACCCTAGTAGCATAACTCAGGCATAGAAGTGGCCATCACCAGTAAATGCATCATGCGCCTCTAGCCGAACTGCATTTAAGAATGTTGAAGTAAAGTGTTTCTCACGCATGTTGACGTTCATTGTATGGAGAGACAACTGGTTGAGACCTAAGAACGCAATAGTTTTTCAATGCAATGAGGAGCAAAAATCGTGTTAAGTGTGAAACACATGACGATTGATAGGGTGTTAACCCGTCAGGTTGGTCAGAATTTAACCCACGTGGTTCTGTGACGTGTGCAACTACGGACGTTACCTTAATTCGCATAACAAGTGTTAGCGCACGTTAACATTCACATCTGATTAGCCCAGTTACCATTTAAAGGTTTTTGTCCCAAAATGATGTTGCGACGAAACGTATTTTAACACTTGGTAAAATAAACTTTTTAAAATATTTAACCTCGCGCGCCTCATTGTCGATGTGTACAAGAATCTGAAGCCAAATACGCCCTAGCTTATCAGGCAGACACTGAACTAACGTTACATATTCCTTCGTGCATCGACAAAGCAATCGACAATTTAACAACACAAAGTTTTAAAAACTGACGTCCAGCTATACCAATAAAAGCGTTACTCGTATATCAAGCTTGAATATTGTACATGCATAATTGTATGCGCGGACCAACGCAGTACAGAAATTACTTAGTGACGTGTCGGCCACTTAATCTTGTCTGAAAACGTCCTAGTGAACTGAACCAGATACCATCACCAAAACTGTTAGAGGTGAAAAGTGTAACCTCAAACTATACCATGTTTCCGAAACATGATCCAACACTTGCAGTCTACTGACTTGCTAAAGGGGTGGCTAACATCTTCCTATTTAGAAAATATTTCGATTAGCTGCAGCTTGTTGGCCAAACAGCACTCTCTTCAAATGCACTTGCTATATATATACCCTTCAATCGTCATATGTTTGACTGTTTGTATATATATATATACTCGAAATGCAGCAACAGATATCGTCCTGACTATGAGGTGGAATTATGCAACCTCAGCTGGTTAATACTAATAATTGAGTGAGCTAATAAGAGTAATTATCATTTGAAACACCGCAGTGAGGTTCTATTTTATTTCGCATGCATCGGTGCAGGTCATCGAAAATGTGTATCAAGTCCAGTCGCATAAAAATATAGCTCAGAACTGATCTAAAATGTTCAAAACAGCTGCGTGCCAGTTTTAAAGTTAATAATCTGTTTATAACCGGAATGTACTGTTTGACATATATGTTGGTTAACTACTGCGACAATCCGATCGTATCCTCAATGATGCTCTTGCACATAAGGTGGAAACCAAGCAAATCACATCAAATGAAAAGAACTATTAGTACATTAAGTTCCAGGCGTCTCAATACTGTGTCGATCGGCTAAGAATGTAGTTTGGAACTCAGACACTAGTGTATGTAGCTCCTTTTGGGTAGCAATCGGATATCTAGCTTTTCAGTGCGACTGCTGTTTCTTCAAAATCTCCTATCTGGTAACGTTTGCAATAAATGTGGTAAGACGAGAGACGTCCCAACGGGATCCGAATGGTGTTTCCTAAGTGGGAAGTAGTTAGAGAGACCCAACATCCCTAAACCTCGCAAGCTGAAACTAGGAATGCAATGAGGCTCGCATTCAAACCAGTGCACATGTTTCGATCAGCCTTCCAACTCGCGAGACATTCACTTTTCGATCAGCCATTTTACATGAGAAAAATCCTATTTCCGGCAAACCTCCATCATGAAGATTCGGCTTATTTTTACCTGAGAAACATTCTTTGTCCAGTTAATCCTCCCCATCTACTAACATTCAGTTTTCCACATGTTCCGTTGGCATTTTCATATAGCGCCAATTCACTTGCTTATGCCTTGTTTTCAGGGTTTTCTTATGCAAAACATTCTGCGTGAAAATTCGCATTTTTCATTATCGCAATATATACGCAACTATCGACTGCATTGAGCCTGTTTGGTAGAAGCGCCTGAAGCGAAAGTCCTGTTGTTTTCTTCACTCGGTTTCGGGTACTGGCGTGTGAGGTTGCGTTCGGTCTAGAAGACTGTTCAACTCGCGCGTGGTAACCGTGTTGCGCCTAAGTCACACGAGTAATAAATACTACGGATTTTGTCGGTTACCTTGTCATGCGTGAATATAGCTTCGAGTCATATTTGATAGTCTGACTAGGATAGTTGATACCAGATCGTCATAGCGTAGGATAATCAAGATAAGACATAACAGTAGTAATTTAGTAGGTAGCTTTTATTAGACTCGTAGCAGTGGACGCAGCGATTAGGAGGATTTCCAGATTAGAAATTGCAATTCTAGAATTTAACAAATAAATTTTAAAATCTCTTCCACGTACTCCTCTGCAACATGACAATTGTAACAAATAAACTACATTACAATAGCAGTGCTTCATTCCAGTCACTCATAGACTGCAGTATGAAATCATCTTATAAACCCGCAATATGAATTTGCGCAAACTTCTAAACCACATCGGTTAAATAAACAGTAATGTGGGTGTTCCGTCCATACAAGCAGTTCCAATTTGATTATGTATCGCTAACCGTGTAGAACATTCGTCTAATTCCCGATAATTTTAGCTAAGCCGAAACTGATTCTGCATTTTGGAGACACTAGCCAAAATGGCAACACAAGCGTAGCTGCGGACTTTCACTCATAATGGCATAAACCGGCGTGATCGTGTTTGCTTCGCATAAAATGCATGTGCATTTAACGCGAATGTTCTCATGAACTGGGGGTTGACCTCACAGTATCTAGTTCATTTATGCATCACTTAAAAAGCGTCGATGCGCATTACGGGACAGTGCGATTAACAATGTAAACATGCAAGCGTTAACACTGGAAACACGTTTGATACTCAGTACGCTACTGGGTTTATGAGGGTGGCAGTTAGCCACAAATATTCTGATGAAACAAATGAGTAGCCGAGTCTTCGAACTCCAAGCGTCTGAATGAAGGTAAGATTGTGCTAGTAGGTTAAATAAGGAGCAGTTGCTAATTTTCACACCTGGGAAGAATCTACCATTCAATACTGTCATTGAGCGTGCTAGTTGGTGTGGAAAATAACGTGGTCCGACGAAGTGAGCTAAACGAGTGTACTAAAATCATTGATGAAACTGAAGAAAAAAGGAACTCAACTGAGTTATCCAAATGGTTTTAATTACGTAAACGATCTGTGTTTTGGTAATGAGGATTTCCTTTCCGATTATGGACTAGCCATATGTACAAAATACATGATACAGTTGAACAATAATGTATCAGATGCAAAAAATAATGTTTAACAATTCCCGTTGGGTAAAAGGAATTTCACAAGAAACGATGATAAAAGGAAAAGCGTTTCAGTTGTCTCATCTTGGTTTTTGTATTGACACGTGCGTGGGAGAGTCGCGAAGTCCACACCAAACTATGTATTGCTTCAGCCGGTTACATGTTTGAATCATGCCATTTCGATGTGCTCTCTACCCTCCGTTAAATATAGGACACAACGTAACATAAAAAGGATAATGCTTAGTCAGATCGTCTTATTAAATATTATGAGTTGGGAACCAAGATGATATAAGTAGAAGAGCGTCTCATGGATGACACACGCAAATAGAGAAGGAGTTTTCGCTGCATTCCGGTTAGCTATAACGTACGGCTAGCTTTGACAGATGAGACATAATGTTATTACTTTGGTTCAGATGCAGCAGCGCACGGCAGATGTGTTTTGTGTTTTGAGGGTATGATAAAACAAAAGGAGGTTCACTCGCGCCGTTTTCAAAAACTGTGGTAAACAAAAATCATCCACGTTTTCATCGTTTTTGGTTATTGGATTTTATTCTTGTTTATACGCTTCTAGCGTCTGTTTGTTTACCTGATTGTGAATACCCATCACTTCCGCTCCAAGCGAGTTACGGTGTATAAGGCGGTCTACCGCTGCTTACCTGTTCCCCATACCATGTAACTTTTGTCGATACCAATTGGGTTCTGACAATCTAAATGTTTTTCCTACTTCCGTACTAGACAGGCCGAATACTTTTTTTTCCTTCGACTTGCACCCGACTTAACCTCACAACTTGAGGCCCAGACTACGAGCACGGTTCCGCCATCGTTGACCACGATTTTGGCGAGGCCGTTCCTTTTCTGATATTTTTCTCTTTCAACTTTTAATTGTGATACTAAATGGTTTTATTAGATGCCAATAGTTTCTACCCGTCTGTCAACGCTGCATTCCTGTCCGTCACCCTAACCTACTTACAGACCCTCCTTTTTGCTCGCCTTGTTTAAGTATGAATTTTTGCGGCATAAGCTTATGTCCTACCAAGCTGAATGTAGTCATTTGCTAGGTTACCGCCTACAGAAAACTCTTTACAGCTCAGAGACAATCTTTCGCGCATAAATGCAAATCTTTCTTGGGAAGATCTTAAGCAGGAGATCGTGACAATATTGGAACACCTATTCCACGGCTTGAGTCTAGGAGATGCGAGACAATCCTCTATATTATGTAAAATGAAGAGACTCCTCGGCTTGTAGTCAATGGATGACTCCATCCTTCTGGAACTGTGTGTGCAGCACCTACCCGAAAAACCCTAGTTATCGTCATATCCGCCAAGGTCACTTCCCTCATTCTAGCTGCGCAACTGGATGCCGCCATCATTTTCACTCCAAAGTGCTATGGCAGCCACTTGTCTAAGGCAATCACCTGTCTATAGCAGGAATCCAAATGCCTCCCCAAATTTTGCTTTCATGAGTAATGTCCCTATGCTCCAACTTGTCCATGGCGACCACCTGTCCAAGACGAACAAGTTTGTTGGTCCCTTGAGTGGTCGCCATAGACAGGTTTGACTGTACCATTCGGCACCCGCTACAAGTCCGCCGAGTAGCCTTAATGTGTATCAGTAGCCACCTACTTCATCTAGAAAGTAAAAAGTCCTTACTTCAAATCCGTTTGAGCTTACCATAATACTAAATGAACTATGGGTATTACGTAGCTCCCACGACTACAATACTGCATTTGATAGCTCATCGGTACCTAAGATCAAATCAGCAAAACCAACACCATACCACGCAACAAACTATATTGGCATCACCGCAGCTTTGGCCCTCAGACGAGACGATATACGATGCCTCGCACCTTCTCCTTCATTCAGTCTAAGAAACTTGCGGGATTTAACTCACTTATCAATAACGTCACCGGCCACAGCTCTGACAGTAGCCTCCTTTATGTTCTAGATTGCAGATGTGGAGAAATGTTCCTGTATAATACCGCGGCTGAAGTAAGCGTTGTTCCCCCCACACCAGGGAAAAGACTCAGCTGTATACTCTCAGTGTTCCGGTTACCAACGGCGCACGCATCCATATTACGGCCAACTCTCCTTAATCATTAACTTAGACTTCCATAAAACAGTTCTCTGTGTACATTATTGCCGCCGTTCCGTTTGCTATCTTCCGTATAAACTTCCTTAAACATTTTGACTTCCTGATCGATGCGAAACAAAGGAGGATAGTCGACCCCGCAACGACGCTCAGGGTCTCTGACGCCAAAGCCGGCAACTTAGCGATTACGACAAAATTCTCTCTCACTACCCTAATCAGGTTCAGCCAACGAACGCAGCTCTTCCCGAGGCATATGAATTCACACAACGTATGCGAACGAAAGACCCACCCAACTTTTCAGGCCCGCGCGGATTTTCGCCGGAGAAGTTCAAGAGCCTGGGCAGCGTTTGAGCACATGCTCGAACTTGGAATAATCTGTCCTTCAGATAGTCCTTGGTTTTCTCCACTCAAAATGGTCCCAAAGAAATCTTGAGACTGGCGTCATTTCGTTGACCACCGGAAACTAAATAAACTTGCTGCCTCCCATCCCACCTATGCATGATCTTACTGCACGCCACACGGATAAGACGGTCTACAGCAAGATCGACCTTGTTCGCGCCTATCCCCAGATACCTATCTAGGAAAAAGATGTACCGAAAACACCCGGCATCACTCCGTCGGCTTGTTCCAATTTTCAACAATGCTTTTGATTGTACAATTTCGCACAGAACGTTTAACGCTTCACCTACGACGTCAGTCTTGGCCTAGACTTTGCTTACCCCTATCTCGTCGACATTCTGATAGCCAGTTCATCCGACGAAGAACATCTTGCTCTTCTTCAATCTCTCTTCTAGCGATTGATCCCCAATATTGTTACCGTTAAACCGACTAATTGCGGGCTTCGCAAGTCCACGGTATAAATCCTAGGTCATCTCATCTTATCATCTGATATCGAATTCCTTATGGACAATGTCCAGGCTGTTAAAGATTTCCCAGCTCCAAATTCTGTTAAACATCTCCGTCGATTTTGTGGTCTAGTCAACTAATTTGGCCTCTTCATTCCCGGGCTGCGCTCAGCTCATGCAACCCCTTACTGGCCTTTCCAGATGAAACAAGCGTAACTTCGCTTTCCAAGATGAGGCACACACGGATTTCATCGAGCTAAAGGATGCTAGCTCCAACGTAGTTCTTCTCCCTCGTCCTTAACGGTTTGTTCCACGTTTTCTCACAGGTGACGCTTCAAACGTTGCAGTATAACCCATTCTCCAATCACACATTGGTGGACAGTGGCAACCACCCAATTTCTTTCTCAAACACGTGCTAACAGCGGAATCCCTCCACAACACGTTTTTTATAGAACTGCTTGCCATCTACTTAGCCATCCGTTACTTTCGACACACATTAGAAGGTCGAGCGTACAAGTTCTACACTGACCACAAGCCACTCTCTCTTTCGCCCTTAACTCATTGTCGGACAAACATTTACGACGGGAAAGTAGACACCTAAACTTTGCCATGCAGTTCATTGCTGACATACCCCATATCTCTGGTGTCGCCAAACCGACGCTGGCGCTCTCTCTTACGTTAACCTTCACTTTTTGCTTACTGTCAACCTTGCCGCAATGATATCAGCACAGGGTTAAGATAAAGATCCTTATTGTACCTACGTTCTACTTCGCTGCGTGAGTAACCAGTTTTTCTCAAAAACACGGACGGAACCAACCCTTGCGACACTCTCTCAGGTTGTCCTAGAAACATCGTGCTCGCTTCGGTCAGACGCATATTATTCTACACACATTATTCACTGATTTATCCTGGTATTCGAGAATCTTTAAAACTAGTCACCGAGCGTTTCCTTTGGTCACAATTAAACAGGGATGTACGTACCTGTGTTCAAGCTTGTCTTCAATTCCAGTGCTGCAAGTACATCGACACAACTGTAGTCTGCTCAGCTCATTCCCTGTCTCGGATTCGCAGTTCTCCCACATACACCCAGATTTGGTTGTACAATTGCATCCTTCCTGCAGATGCGTATACGTACTGACATATGTCGACCGCTTCACTAGATTCGCAAAACCCGTACCTACACCAGATTTGACAGTTGAAACTATCGTCCACGTCATCATCACAACCGACCGTGAGAAGCCTGTCTAATCTTCGTCATTCGGTACGTTCTGCAACTTCTTAAGCTCCCACCGTATGAACACGACGGTATATCACCCAGTAGTGAGTGGCCCAGTCAAATGCTTACTCTGACAAAATAAGTCTTCTCTTTGTGACACATCTGAGTCTGACTGCAGCGAAAACATTTTGCTAGTACTTCTAGTTATTCGCAGCAGCTTCAAAGCCCACCTGCAGTGCTCACCAGCGGAGTTGGTCTACGGCACAGCACTTTGGATACCATGAGAGTACAATTCTCCCTATCGTATATGCCACCGAACAATTCCAAGCCCAATTTCATAACCCATGCATTCGTTACGCTTGATCTCTCCTCGCCAGTAGTCCATAGATGTGCGAATGCACAGAGGACTCCCTATCTAACACACGTGTTTGTCCGTATAGCCGCTGCGTGTCGCCCTCTTCAGCCTCCCACACCGGCCCCTACATAGTTCTCCAACAAACCCCTAAGCACTCTACTTTAGATCGGAATGGTCACCGAATAATTGTGCCCATCGACCGTCTCGAGGTTGCATTCTTCTAAAATCCGCTTTCAACCGTACCTGATGCAGCCTCAAGGGCAAACTCACCCATAGCTGCACTTTATGCACCAGGCAAAATAGACCCTTCTGTTACCCTGGATCCTTCGTTAATCGAGCACCAATCCCAGGCTACTGATGGACATGGCAGTCAAGTCAGGCGCCTAGTCCGTTTGTAGATTTTGTGAAGTTTGCCCTTTGCTATTGACATGCGTATTTCTGTCTTTTTGGCAATCGTGTCTTTTATTCAAATAGGTTCACAAAACTACAAAAATACCTCATTTTGTTACACCAAAAAGGGAACGCATTCTTTTTCGGTAAACAATTTTTTTATCGTATGCTTGGTTCCTTTACCATACGGCGTCAAGTAGAATGTCACAACTAAATCCTACCTCCCCGAGACTTGCATTCCAGAACCAAATGTTTACAAATGACTGTTTATTGAAATCTTTACTTTTAAGGCAATAAGAGTGTTGGACCGATATGGGTGATTATGTTTATGGGTTTGAAGTAAATCAAGACAAATCACAGGACTATTACTTCTAAAGACAGATTACGATTGAAAAGATTTGTTGTGGATGGACCCATCCAAACTTTAAATAATGGTGATTATGTTGTGATAATGGAAAAGTATTTCACATATGTTTAACTATTTGAGCATCTGCATATGAACAAATGTTTTGCCTGTGAAACTGCCCGTCCCAACAGGAAACCTCTTCTTAAACTTCGAGAGGACAAGCAGATGAAGAAATGTGATTTTGTTTATCGTTCTACAGATCAAGGAATTGTGTTCTTCAAGGCGAAATACAACAGCTGTGTACATCTGTTATTCAGTTACCATAGAAGTTGATCAATTACCGTGAGGCGTAAACGGCAGTTTAGAACGATGCCCGACGTGCTGGCGCCTAAGATAGTACAAGGTTAAAATTCAGCCACGGGCGGAGTAGACAAAACAGATATGCTGCCCAATATGTGAATATGCTGGGAAATCAAAAATAGTGGCACAGACTGTTTTTCACAATAGTGCAAATGACTTAGGTGAATGCATATGTAATGTATAAGGACATACATCATCACGGCACTGCTGGAATTTCGAAGCAAAATGGCAAAGGGGCTTGTTGCTATGGGAAGTAGGCCAGTGAAATGGAGGCCGTCCTTCACTGAATACAGTGTCTTCCCCAACCGAACTAAACAGACGTAGAAGAAACACCTATTCTCTACCTAAGGACATGAGGACACCAAAACTTGACGTTCATTGAGCTGTTTCCGTTGCAGAAGAGGGGGTGTGAATTGTGCATTATCAAAAAATCCAGTCTAGCCAAAATCCAGATGTTCTTCCGTGAGGTTTTCTTTGTTGCAGTGAAACAGAAACTGTTTTCAAATATATCACTTTTGGTAATGTACCTTAATGGAGATAATGTTGATTATCCACGTCCCTGACTGTATTTAAAATACCACATGCCAAATAAATATGAAATGTTTTCTGAACTTTGCTTTTTTGCTTTTCATGTTTATTTCAAAACAAATTCTAAACTAATACTAAAAATAAGGAAAATGCAGTACGTAAATAAGGTTAGAACTCAAAAGGGTTAAAATTAGGGTGCCGTGTTACTCGCAACCTATTTAGTGAAGTGCCCACAACAAGGAGTACTTGATGAGATCTCAATGGTCGAGGTTATCTAATCGACGTACAGATTGATTCTGTGACAGTGTAGCACAGTACAGTCAGTACAACTTGTTGCTTAACTTCTTTCGGCATGCAAACGAGGGCGGTTGACACACTCGATGAGGTATCATGTGAAACCGGTTGTGCTCTCGCCAAAAGAACTTCGTGTCGATTCTTAGTTTCTGAACCAATCTACGGTTCCGCTAAATTGAAATATCGGCATTTCGTGCCGGCAAAATTTACCCTAGTTTTTAATACCGGCTTGCTCTCACTTGCTGCGAAGTTAATCTAGGGATTGAACAAAGATTTTGATGTAATAACTTAAATGCAAATGAGAACCGCATTAGAAGAAACGGAGTCGTTTGGAGCAGTAGAAAGTGGCTTAATATTTCGGGTGTTTTTGGCTGTTTTTGGAAAGGTACATCTAGGCGTCCTTTACAGGCTTGGAGCATCGCTGACTGTAGAAGCAATTGTTTTACAATATGCTCTCTTTGCTCCAACTGCGTTGAACCTGGCAGTCAGGATTTCATTATGATTAGATGGAAATGGATTGCATTCTGAGGTAAAAAGTGTACGCTTTATATCAAAGTGATAAATGTGCATTTGATGCAGGTTCATAGGGGATCAGATTTGCTATTATGCAATCGCTCCTTGCTTAGATTTAGAACGCCGCAGACCTCGTAGAAACTTTTACAGCAGTTTGAAAACAAAATACCACATTCGAAGGGTTTGGCACCTGAGCATTATAAGACTTTAGCCTGGGGCACATTGGGCACCACGATCGCTGAGCGAATGTTGCAACCGATTGCTGCTCATTTCTTGGTTTCGTGCTTCCGACGTTGATGGCAAGCTCACATAGTTCAGGTAAACCTAGCGTGACAACAAAAGATAACTTGTAGGAGTTGTGTGGCCTACAGGTAAGATGCGTCGGCTTGCCCGTGGGGCAGCTCACAGGAGTTCCATCCCCAAATCAAAATAGCTTTACCTTATTAGTACAAACAAATATGAAACTGGCTGTGGAGTGTAATGATAAAGGACAGCAACACCGAAACATATTTGAGTGTGCAAATTATGTTAAGTGTTATTTTTCTGGTGTATAAGAGTAATAGGTAGTTTGTTGTTTCAATGTTACACGCGTTTGTTTGAGTAAAAGGCAAGACAATCGCACCTGCTCTGCAACCAATCGGAAGCGATCCGCGACTGCCGACCGTCCTCGCACTCAGCACTCAGAATCCCGACAGCATGGTAGAGGGACTTCAGTGGTATTCGCTAAAACTCCTCGCACCACAAATCAGCCAGGCAACCGGTACACTTTGATAGAATGCCTGACGGACGTTTTATTGTCAATGAATGGTCAGTAGTGCTCGTCCGAAAAATTTACGATTAGGTGGGATCCCGGATATGTGAACGGAGTCAGCGAGACAATTGTTAATTGATGTGATATAGCGCCGTATTTGCATGTTACTGACTTGCAGAATACAGCTTAACCATCCTTGTACTCGGTATGTAAAAGATTTGCTAATGGCATATATTACCTGCCAGCTTACGTGCTGAAAATGTTTTTCAAGCGAAGGATAGGTCATATTGCTTTTCCTCACGATAAAAACCTAAAAGCCAAGGAAGAGTGGGCAGAACTATTTCAAATTAAGCAAGTCATGTGGGTCAGTGCATTTTCCCGTAACTCAGGGTTCACAACCACAGACTAGTAAGCGCGGGCTACATGGTGGAGCCCCAAAGTGACAAAAAGCGAAGGAGTGAACGTTAGTCCAGTGCCCTTCAGTTAATCCAATTGAAATCTGACAGATTCTTGGTTTGATGAAGCTCGACCTGAACCATTTTGAGTGTTAGTAAATTTTTTTAATTTGCATGAACGCAGCGGAGATATGTTTGCAATGGTAGGCTCTTTCAGACTACTATAGTAAATTTTGTTTCTTGCTCAATAACTCATAAAAATTCGGAAAACATTCAATTAAAACCAACCGGTGTTATAAATTTGAAATGTACTACTGCTGCATTAATGCGCAGACAGAGGAGTCATGTTCAAGTTTGTCGTACAATAAATTTCACGTAAAACGTTTTACTAAGAAAAAGAATCAGATGTGTATTCCTCTAGTCGACTAAATTATGCACCGAATTAGGTTTGTAAGTTCGTCTTGCGTGCCTGCGCTGCAAGAGAACTTGTGAGGACTTTGTACGCTTTAACGTTACATACTATGGAGGTGCGTTAAAAAATCACTGCACCCGTAGACCGCAAAATAATCGTAAACTGGATGGCTGCACCCGGTTGCGGATTTGCTTGTCAACGCGGCCTCGACTGGTCAGTCAAAAAACGCATGTGCCTACACATGGACCATGGGTGGCTTGAGTTGCACCACCCAGAGTTCCATCCACACACCACATATCCTGTGTAAACCGAAGGAATAAGGCATGCGGGTGGGAGCCACGTTCCATGAACGGAGCCGGCCCACACTCCTCCAACATGCACAGCAGCAACATTTCAGTCTAACTAATTTCCCATTCATATTTACTAGACGTACAAAAGAGAGTGGCTGGACTGTGGTCTGCTCCATATTGATTGGAACCAATATATGGGCCTTGCACAGAAACGCGAACTGTGCATGCCATCCACTCCAGCAAACACTGGCAGTCTCATGGAGCCAGTAATCGATATGATGGGTAATAGGCAGGTAGGCACCTTGTCAACCTGCACATCAAGCGCAGCCACACCGGGGATAGCAAACGATCAACACAGAATTTAGAGGAAAATAAGCACACAAGATTAACGCGAAATATGCATTATTATAACAAAACTGAGCAACTGTTTTAAAATGGAAGGTTTCTGAGCTAAGAATATGCAGATTAAATGTAAGTTGGTGCAGCCCAGATGAGTTGTAGAAGCACGACGTACGCCACGTGAACCTCTGTATGAGGCACCTTTCAGAAACCTACCATATATTAATACTTTGTTCGTCATTAAATAGCTCATAGCTATGCGGTACCAGGTTGGAAATTGCACGCCGATAATGAGGTATAAACATAATAAGATATGTATGGATAGACTAACCATTGTGTTTACAAGCTTACGCAAGCATTTGAGTAAACTAAGATTCCAAGGATAAGAGTAATTAAATCGCCGGTTTTTCATTGCTGCTCGTCTACGGAAAGACAAAGGCATTAATACATAAGCCGGTACGTATTACTAACACTTTTAGAAAAATAATAACATGCATACAGCTATAAAACAAAGTGAAAATTACTTGTACGTTTGATAAAGTAACAGCGAATGTTTCGTGGTGCGTGTGTGGCAAATACTGTTCAATGTAAATTTATCTTCTGAATTCTGAGGATGGTGTTTCGTTTCTCCTTTAAGTCTGACAGAATGCTTTCTTGGATTGTTCAAAATCTATCTATTTTGAATTCCCCAATCTTCTGAACACAGCACATTTTCAGGATGTCCCATATAGCTTGCTCCTGATTATTTTTTCTTTTCTGTAGAGCTTGGGGAGTTAAGATATCACGCCTTCTCTAGCTTGAATGTGTGACACTGCTAGCTTCAAATGAGCGTCAACTTTTGCAAAACGTTAGGAAGGCCAGCTGGCATGAAGACATTGTGCGTCAGATTGACGCATCAGGTCTCATTTTCGACATCTTGGTCGACTAACCAGAGGCTGACATCACAAGTAACCCTACAATTTTAAGTCCAAACCTATCTGTGTCACTCAACATGAGTGTCTGCAGATCTAGAATTAAGCTAGTTTTATATATATGTCAAATTTTTATTTAAACATAGGTGCGATATCCCCATTCAGAAAAGAGCGTAGTTCTACGAAAAAATTAGGTGAGTATTTCTCGACATTTGTGCACTAGACGCTTGAATTTAACGCATGTCTGCGCCACTGCAGTCAGGTGTTGGCAGCTCAGGACCATATCACAATCCTTCATTTTATGTATAGGGAGTTCACCAAGAAAAAATACAAAAATGCTGCTAGTTTACTTACATAATTTTGCGGTACTGTCTCAATGGGTTCATGCATGCGTAGTTGATGGACCCTTTTGCCTTTTGAGCTGCTATGGTACAGAAATAAGACTCCTAGATATACATACCATATGGCTCAGCACGCGTTAGGTACCTGTGTATATTTGTTGTGTGTCTCCCATCGCTTAAATTTTTAGACTACTGATTTTGTTTGAATGGATTTATTTGTGTCGAAATTGTTGGGTGTTTACTGTTTTAATCGGTCTCATGATTGCTTTGCTAAATTGCAATCGATGCTCACCTCAAAAAGTAGGAATGAAGTTGATACTTCTACTGTTACTTTAAGATTTCATTTCGTATTCGCTGGTAGTACACGCATGCTTATAGACCACGTCAATTCTTCAGTGAGCTTTAGTGGACTTTCTTTCATGTATTATCATCACTCAAATTCGAGATAGCGCGAAAATCGTGCTTAACACTTGAAATATTTCAAACGATGTTAACTGTTGTATGGCGGAAATCTTTGGTGTCTTCCTGTATACGCCTGTCGACCCACTCACCTAGGTTCATTGGGAACGCCAGAGCAGGTGTGTTTTATTTAGCAGTGCTGAGACAATTGCGCTGTTTTTGGCAAGGAGCTAAACCGAAGACAAATGCCAGGAAAGGCCCTAACTGAAGGCAAATAACAGGAAGAGCAAACCGGCATCCATTAACATATATCCATGCATGGGATGCATACGACAACTTACATTTTAAGATAAACTGCTGGTACTCTAGCTATGTCTTAATATACTACTTATCCACTCAACGTTACATACCGGAATAGTTGTCGTGGGGTAGCAATATAATTTGCATCGCGACCCCGCGATCGATTGCTCCGTAGGGCAACCAAGTAACTTTATCTAACTATAAGTTATACACCCATCGAGTGATTGACTAAACGAGCTGCAGTATTTTTGTTTAGTTAGCCAACGCAATGATGGGAATACACTGAAGTTGATCGACTAAACGAACATAAAAATGACCAACATGTATTTCAGTTAGATAAGTGTTGCATATGATATTACCAATGGTTTCAGCAATGAATGCTTAATAATTGACTCCGAGTGAATTGCGTTGGTTTTGTGAAAAGCCTCTTGTCGATTCACGTAGCCACAACAACCCTGCTTATGTCAAATCCCTGTCAATAGTCTCTTGGTAAATACTTTGTGTGTCCATGTCTTATCTTGTTTTTCTCGAGATATAGCTCAGAGTGCAGAGCCTGCCTTAAAGCATGGATCCGTTTGTCTACCGTTTTCATTATATTTGGATTGAGAAAAACACCGTGTGCATTATACTAGTATTGCAATATCAAAACAGTGAATTTTAAATATCAAGGCTTTATCAGGCTACTATGTCCAAGGAGATAGGCCGGTGTATGTATAGCCACTACTCCAGTATTGGATCCTGAGTTTGTAAACTCCGCGCTATGTTATCTTGTTTTGTAGAAAAAGGATAACTTAATTTTACCGTTTTTACTTATTTAAGCTGTTCCAAATGTGCTTGCACTGGCTTCTTTGAATATGCATCAAGACAGTAACAGAATAATTTTTTAATTTATTTGTTAACAGCAACGCTATCCCACGCATCGACGGTATTTGACAAATTAACTAGGGACCAGTGTCGAATTAGTGTGCTCAGAAAGTAGATGAAACACTTCCACAAGTTTGCTCAAGTCTACAACGGTAATCAATTTCTAAATAAACAAGGTAATGATGCTTGCTGTCTGTTGATATTAAAGCAAAAGATGTGTCTAAATCGAACTTCCTTCCGAATTCGCCAGATAAATAATTGAAGTATTGACCGACTAAATATGTTACAAGAGGGGATTAGCAGTGTTCCTGTTCGTAGGTTACTCAAACCCAATTAGCAATGCCTAAAAATGGAACAAAGGTAAAATACGGATAAAAGCGCCAAGGTTTGACAAGTCCCGTGGGATGGTTTGTGGGAATAACGTTGGTTCAATGAAGCTACACAAAGGTGAAAAACACATCTGCGGACTCATCATATTATCTACTTTAACACAAAGGTATATCCGTATACCCCGAGTTCGTGGGGTATATGAGTACCATGTTTGTCTGCGTCTTGCCGTCACTCATTGGATAGAAATAAGCTCAAGTAATGTAACTGGTGTAAACCATCCTCCAGTCGTTTTTTAAAAATGGGTAGACTAGGCACGGAAATGACAAATGTCGAAATAGCGTTCCACGGTTGACAACCTCAACGATAAATATAATTCCAGCAGCAATCAAACCGATTGTATTGGGTGGCAAGTTGCCATTTTTGACCCCTTAATTCTGTGTTGCAGCTAAACTTCAGGTGGTCTCGGCAAGCGTGACCAGGGTTTTTTAAACTCTGGAAAGCCAGGATGAGGTCTCTCCGAAGACGGCGATATCTTCCGTTGTACACTCCCAGGACTTTCAGTCGCCTATGTTTTGCAGGTGGGACAAACCCTTCACATTTTTGTTGCCCGTCGCTTTGCGGTTTCTAGTACAACCAAGTCGTGTTTTAACAAGCGTTGCCAAGCTTGGATCGAATACTCTATATGGGGCCTCAGATACACATTGAGCATTTGGGGAAGATTGAGGGATCGAACCTCCTGAACGCCCTCCGTAACAGACCAACATGTTGGTTCGCGTTGTTGGACGCTTTAAAGGACTGCACCCAACAGCCGAGGTCGTCTTGGATCACCATCCTAATGTCTCGCTCTTCCTAGTCGATTTTCAGAATGTCGCCGCAAGCTTATGTGTGTATTTGGGCTGGTGGTGGACATGCACGGGTTTGTACTTGTCCATGTTAAATGGAACTAGATTTACCTTTATTCAAAAGCGCAGCCTAAGTCTCATTGCAACATATCGTGATCTTACTGACAGTCGATTGCCCGCCATATATTGATGTCATTGACAAAAAGCCGAAAATTTGACTACATGACACTCGCAAGTTCGTTAATGAAGCACAAGCATAACCGCGGCACCAGCATCAACCCCTGTGGAACATCACAGTCTACATTAACTAGATCAGAAAATGATCCACAAAATCGAACCTGAAGGCGTCGCTGAAGGAGGACGTTTCCTGTCAATCCATCCATCCGGATAATCGTACCCTATCCAATGACATCGGTCATTCATTAAGAAGAAGACCATCCACACATTCTCCAGCTGATGACCCGACCAAAAACAAGCACAAATACGGTGTTACATGAAAAGTCCAAACCACACCGCCATACACATTCATATCTACCGAAATTCATATACACTTACTTACTGATGGCTCTAGCACATCGATCACATTTACAGTCAGGGTGGCCAAGTTCACAGATGACGAAGACGTGTATTCTCGTGCGGGTTGTAAGGTCAAACATCCGTCCTTATTTCCAATGCTGAGGACGATGGGAGATAAACTATACGTCGTGTGTGTGAGCAGTCGCTTGACTGCACTCGTGTGCAAGGTAAACAAGTGCGTTTTGTCGGTTAGCAGGTCGACAGATATCCGCTACGACTAGGTAAGTTTATGTTTCGGAAACGGGATGCTAGTTACATACACAGACATAATAGGAAGAGAACAAGCTCCACCAAGGCCGTTTTGAGGAACACTGTATTGGAACACTCTTGGTATCTATGGTTGTATGTGTCACAACACAGCATTTTAATCCCGAAACCACAGATTTAAGTGTGTTGATCTATATTATATATCCATTTGAAGCGGCTGGTGTTGTTTGTATCGCGAATCGTTAAAGATAATTCCACATATAATGGCTCGGTGAATAGCGCCACTACATACTATTCGA
>CALYDF020001723.1:0-56192 GCA_944474145.2 Dicrocoelium dendriticum
GAGATACTGGGTCCGCGGCTTGTGATCGAAGAGCGGGTGACGTTTGAAATTGACATCTCCGTTGTGTGTACCGTGATCAATGCATAATTGTCGCCGCGACAGAAGTAGTTTCCAGCAGCGCTACTCGGACTGTGCCAAATCGCTTAATGAAGTAATGTATGCAGCTCTTATTCTAAAGATTTGGTATCGACCAATCAGCTAGGGCCATCAATGTTTCAAATGATTTCCAGTGACACGTTCACCATCCGTTTTTAATGCGATCGTGCAAGATGATATGCGCCATGAGTATTACAATCTATCACACAAACATGTCGGCAAGCATTCCTAGCCAGAGATATTGTGATAACATGGTAGTAAAGAAAAGGATGGACAAGAAATGTACAAACGAATTAAATTCTCGGGTCATCTAGTGTTTACCACATATACACCCAATACCGTGAGCAACAAATCCGCAGCGACGTGAAACAACCGTGAACTACCATGTGCGCTCGAAGGTTCATCATGCCTAGCGCTGGTACACTGATCGGACGAAAGGGATCGTGTGCATTTCACAACAACTGGATGATGATTTCTGGTAATTCTCACACACACATGTATGGAAAACTGACCGCATCTACATTGGAGAGGCGAACGGATTTTGATAATGATTTGGGTGATGATGCAACCTATGCAAAATATAGGTTGGATTTATACAGCAGTATTTAGAGGAAATTGTTGCTAACAGACAGGTTTTGACAATTTTGTACAAATCCGACAAAATAATTATGGAATATATTCTCTGCAGTGAAAATATGAATGGATTATACCGTTGAAATTGCCGTAGTATTCATATTGTCACCAGACTTCAAATCTCTTCCCTACGAAAGACTGCTATTTGCATAAACGCGTCCAATTATCTCCAAGTCCAGATGGATAATCAGTTAGTACTATTTGTCTGTAGACATTTTCGGATGTTTTAAAACCATCCTTATCACCTTCATTTATTCAGTCTAGTAGTTACTACTTTGTTGTCATCACGCTTGCCTCGGATTACCTTATATTGAAGTGCATATTTCATGGACAAAGAACTGCTTAAAACAAATCGTAATGTAACACACTGGTTGGTATTTGTGAATGCACCGACGATGGCGCGTTTTATCATTTTCTTACCTGTAGAAATAAACCAACTGAAGGACATCTCTTTGTTTAGACTACTTAGTTAGAGAGCTGTGAAAGGAAATTGTAGGTATTGTCTGACTGCTTACTGCTTAAACAACCGGCTACAGGCTTCACAGCTAAAGCTTGGGACGTCGGATAAGAGAAGGTTGCAAAATTGCACAACCTTTCGGGTATATTTTAGTAAATTACAGCGAAAGGATTAGCAGGTTACTTGCAACAAAGCTTACTAATTCACGTACATAGCCAAGAAGAATAAATGCAATATGTTCTACGTCGGAAATACATACCACATATTTTGCCATGCTCATTCAACATAGGCTATCCGAATGACCACTTATTGGATATAATCTCTCCTCCTTGTTAACAGAACATAGCCTACTGCTTTGGCGGACCATCAAAAAATGGTGTAACTTATTTGTTTACTCAATCCTTTGATTGGTGGCGTATGTTGCCCATGTGATTTTCAAAAGAGAGAAATGTCCTTCTTTTACCCTTAAACTGGTCAGAATATTCACTGGAGTTTGGTTACATTCATATCCAATGAAGTAGACCCCTTCGTTTACCCCTTCTTCTAAATTTTGTTCTGCTATCCAAGAAAGGTTGGCATACAACATACTCACCTGTTAGGCTTGAAATTGATAAATTTACAAAAAGAGTTTATCATAAATGCATAGATGACTTCACATACCTATCGCTAATAACCCATACGTTTGCCGAAAATTGATTCATGATGTGAGAATAATGAGTGTTCAATATAAGGAACATCACAATCAAGCAAATTATTACGAACGCGTTGCAACCCTCCACAAACAACTATACTATGCCTGGCTCATGTTCCACTACCATGCCACTTACAAAGTGTACAGAGCACAGCCGTTAGCTCCACGAGCTTAGAGGTTCCGCATTCCGACTGTGTACAACTCAATTCTTAGTAGCTACCGTATATTATCGAATATAAGCCATACGATTTTGGACAATTTTTCATTTCTGCATTGGGATGGACTCGGCTTATAGAATGGCTGTACGGAATTTGAAAATAATTCACATGCAAAACCCACACAAGAACTATCTGTACAACACAAACTTTTTCTTCCGTTAGCACTACACGTTAGTGACGGAACGTATTCCAGACGGGGATTTGGAGTGACTATAACTGGACACTTTAATCTTGTATACGAAGCTCTCGGTATACTGAACATTTGACGCTCCTGACGGATAGCATTATTGAATCAGAGGCCTTTAAGATGAATGTTGTTCTTGGTGCTCCGGTGTCTTAAACATTCAAGGTTGTCCCAAACCCCAGCAAGTGAACTTCGCTTTTACTAACTGCTATTCTGTCTTACATACGTACGAAGCCCTTGCCCATGCGAGTTGGATTGTCTGACACATTCTCCCACCTTACCCTATAGTGCCGACTTTCTTAACATCTGCATGTGACGGCGTGCAATCAGTTCATTGTCCTTTGCGATAAATCTCGGTTTTGACTTCCGTACGCCCGATTAACTTAAATCAGATCAACAAGGCCACATCAACTGACCAATAGTAGAACAGGAATCACTAGAATTTGCTCAAGTGGGAACAGGTAATGATGAAGTCAAACTCGTAGAGTACCAAATTCGTTTTCTTGCTGCTGCTTTTTAAAGGTTGGCTAACAGGTACTTAAGACTTTGGGCAAAGCCCAGGTCGCAGTTATACTGTCGAGTTATCTATGGATGGGCTTCTATTCGGCATAATGCGGTAAATGGATTATGAGCCGGGCTATGTCATAGACAACTAGTAATCATGCAAGTCCGAGGCTGTCACGCATATATTAGTGGCACCAGCAGCGAGCATTCGGAATTCATGGGGTCGGAGGCCGTCAAGAGTCCTATGGGAAGTGCATCACTGACAACACACAGAAGGTCGCACAACAATGACTGGTGCATTTCCAGACTTGCCAAAACCTGCTGTCTGAGAGTGGAATATGGTGAAATATCTGAATTATACATAATCCAAACTACCCATCAAAATTGTTGAAAATTTCACCTGATTTCTGCGAAAATAAGATTGATTTTGCCATAAGTTATACCAAACGGAATTGAATATTCGTAGCGTATTTTCTTCCTATATAAGCAAACCTGTTTAACATATATCGACAGACCATATCCCAAGAATCAGAAGCTATCTTCCAAGCCTTTCGCAACAAAACAACATACACCAAAACATATGGAACAAAACTACTCAAATATTACCTCAAATGTTATGCCTATTTGTCAGCGGCAATTTCATTAGGAGAATGCCAGATTTTCGCTATCAGTGCACGTTTAGCAGAAGGTGAATTGACGTATACTTTCACACCGGTTACTGTAGGGTGTGCACATAAGGGCAGATGCGATGTCTATAGCACACGATAAATCAAACAAGACAGTTATTTTCCAAACCAAATACTTGTCGAAAAATCCGATAAATATTGTACAAACATATGTGGCATAACACAGTCGAGCATTTGACATACAACTATGGAAACGTCAAGGTCAATGACAACGTTAGTTTGTCCATGGAAAGTCAAAGGATTACTCAAGGTTCCTAGAGTAAATTCACTGCAGCAAATGTGTGTGCAATGGAATTGGCCAGCAGAACGAATTAGTGTGATGCCACTGCAAACGTTTGAAAACTGTTTGAAATTGCTGGGCCATGGAGCAACATAAAACGATGTATGTGTGAGGTTATCATTTTCTATCTCTTGGGAGGAATGCAGTGCCACACAGCAAATCGTAAACACTAACGGAGTACGTGCTTCTCCATTGCTTCACTTTAGTTTAACAGAATCCTAACAAACTTGGATATGATCATAGGCTAGGGGTGCGATCTGCGTACATTAAATTTCGGGGTTTTAGCTCAAGTAACAGTAGCAAATTACAGGATGTATATTTAGATGTTGCTTCCATTCTACAGATAAACTATGTGTGGTTTTGGAAGGGGCACGTTGAGTTATATGTAAATTATTAGTTGGGCATATTGCTGGGATCATTCATGAGTTCTCTGGGTGACAATGGCTTGATTTCAGCGGTGATCACGCTTATTGGTGCCATTAACTTTGATCGTTTAAGTAGACCAAAAGGCCAATTTGAACAAGGTACAGATAGTGTCATAAATAATATAAAATTATTTCTAGGAGACTGACGGCTGACAAACTACTACCAGAAATCCTACCATTTTGATCTCCGAGATCCCATCGGAATAGTAATTTTCCTGAGTCTCACCATTAAAAGGTAACCTACCAGCGACAAGTTACCCAAACATATATCACAAAGCCGTTTATTTGCGATATCGGTGTATTGTGTTTAGCTGTAGCTTAGCAGTAATACAACTGCGGATTGTAAGATTTTACTCGATTTTAGGGCGCATACCTGCTAAAAAAACCTAATAATACTTCACTATTCAATCCTACAGTGTTTTCTGCGAATTCTTTAGTCACCGCTGGAAAGCTTACCATATCTGTCATTCGGTCGGAGCCGAACTATGAACGAAAGCGATTATATTTGCCTAACCATAGCCTTAAAAAGCACGTAATGTTATTAACATATTGGCCTAGTCTTAGGACCATTGCTAAAAATCACTTAATTACTGAGGTTAGTAAACTGGCAAACGCCATGAGGCGTTACTCAGTTCATCAGATGCAACCTGATGGAATCCATTAGAATACCCCTAAAGTGTCGATGATTTTACTCCGAACAAGTAAACAAGTGTATAAACCGGTAGGGCAACAGTTCGTTCACGTGAAATGTGCACTTTGCTGTACGTATACATAAAGTTTGCAAACAACTGGTTGTCCTCTTGTTAGGCTCTTCGTACAAGTCTAACAAAATGATGGGACTAAGTATCAACTCTACTGTTTCGTTTCCTGGCTCAAGTGTAAACGATCGACTCTCCGCCTACCACCAGTCTGTGCTCGACGGCTGCCATGTGAAGACGCAATATTCATATAGTGAACTTGGTATTTAGCTTGTGCAATGTATGGATGTAGAAAACGAACATACAAATCCAGTTGCTTCTTAGAGTTCGATTTGACTCAGTTACCTCAAAGTTACTAAACCGTCGAGGATGGACCACACCGTACACTTAGTTTTACTATTTCTTTTGACAAGAATGGTTCTCAACATAAAACTTCCATAAGCTTAATTAAATAGTTATTGAGCCATTGAAATAAATCAGGCATGGACATCACTCAAAGGATGACCTGAATTTTGCCTCGTCTGACGCTCAGTGGCTGAAACATTCAAACATGTTGCAAATAATTGTATGAGTTACTATACGGGTTTAGTTAGGCTAGATATGCAGGATGCTATCCAAATGACAGCGTGTCAGGGTAACTAAACCATTGGGTACATTCGCTGGAGCAGTTTCGAGTGACGTGTGGATGAGGCAAAATGATCATCGATGAGCGCAGTTGCATCATTTTGTCAAGTGCTACAGGTTGAGTTGATTTTGACCTCATGACCCATTGGGCGTAAGTGAACAGCTAACTGGGCACTAATGTCTAGATAACCAGCACAATTAGCCTTGTACGGTGTACTCCACGTTTCTTTTTGTATGGTCAGTTTCCTCTGTATAATATATCGTAGGATTTTTGGATTACGATTCTGGATTCTACTTTTGCTTCGAAATTATTAGTATACATCATTTTCTGCGTGGATTGTGCACCAGCATTTTTGTTTCGGCGCCTATTTTAAGCTGGGCCAATTGGGCGGATGTTCTCTAGCTAATTTTGGACTTCTCATTTATTGGCGCGATGGCTGTCTGTGTCCGCCATCTTGGATAGGTGCAACGGTAAACGACCATCATGAGCACCACACCGGTAACCCAAAAGGAGAGTTTGTGCTTATCAATTTTGTTCTACGGTAGTACATGTTGAGTTCTCTTGTGCAAAATGTCGAGAACGGTTCAATTCAAAATGTGTCAAAGTCTGCAGAACCGACATAATTAAATAAAATATGCCGGGTTCACTTTGGTTCTGTCCGATGTGTACGGCGGTTCCACAAGTAAACTTTGAACTAATATTCACACAAAACTATGACAGTCTAGTCACCAAAACTGATCATCGTTCAAATGCAGAAATTGCCTCGCTCGAGGCGACAACACCGCACATTGCATCTAATACGTCGGTCTAAATTTCTGCCTTGAAACCAAGGAAAGTGACAGGCGTACACACTGCCGCACAGTACTAGAAACATTTGGAACCACGAACAATGTTGTAATCGCGACCGATAGATGCATGCATAGCCCCACTGCACATAACCTATTACCCAATTTATCGATTAATGCGACATCTGTGGCACACATCCTTTCGATTAACCAACGGAATCAGAAGCGCTGGAAAGGCCGATCCACCTATTCAGCGGTTGCTACTCGGGATAATAAAATTGGGACCATATTAGTCTCACCCATTTTATCCGCAAAACGAGTCAATGAGCAGGTGTAACCTGCAAAACTTCACTAAATTCCTCGATAACTGTCATTTCCCCATAAGCGAAGATCAGGAGGAACCACGGAAAACTGATACTGATATGCACCAACGTTCCTGAGTCCGAAACAAAGTCATTAAGTGGTAAACAACTGTATGTTTTAAAGCAGTAGAATTTCCCGTGATAAAGTGTGAGTTTCAGTCCGTCCGACTAATCATAACGCGCACATCTAGACATTTAACCTCGAATCAATATGAGGGAGTTCCAGCTAATTCGAGTTAGGTGGTACTCAAAAGAGGAATTTGAGACGATGCTCTTGTCGGCATACCGCCTGCAGATCAATAACGCTGGAATACGTACATTTCCGGATGTTCTATGGAGCGTGCCGCTGGCCCGGATTCCCTCCCACCTGCATTATTTAAGGACGGAGGTGAGGTCCTCTGCAAAGCACTGACCTGCTTATTCGAATGTATCTGGAAGGAAGAGTGTGTACCGGATAATTGGAGAGAATCGATTATAGTGGCACTATACAAGAAGGGCAGTCGCACAGACCGTTCTAATTACAGGGGTATTAGCCTAACTTCAGTTGTGACAAAATTACTGGCCTCGATTATCGTTCGTCGCCTCACCGCAGAACGGGAATCCCGGATTAGGGAAGAGCAGGCCGGTTTTCGCCCATGACGTGGCTGTGTAGACCATATATTTATTTTGCGGCAGGTGCTAGAGCAGCGCCACGCATACCGCAGACCGACAATAGCTGCGTTCCTCGATTTCAAGAGTGCATTCGATTCAGTCGATCGATCGATGCTGTTCGAAATACTTGCGTGGAAAGGTGTTCCCACGAAATATGTGAATATTCTTCGTGCTCTATACTCGAACAATACATGCCGCGTCAGGGTCTACGGTGACCTGTCGGATAACTTTCCGATCACAAGTAGCGTTCGTCAGGGTTGTCCCATTTCCCCAATTTTGTTCAATTTCGTCGTGGATTTTATCATGGAGTGTTCCATTGCGGAATCTCACTATGTAGGGGCTGAAATGCTGCCTGGTGAAAGGTTAGTTGATCTAAATTAAGCAGACGATATCGTCTTGTTTTTCGACGATGTTGGGGCGGTACAATCAACCCTCAATAGCCTGTCTAGAGTGGTCCCATTATTTGGTATGCACTTCGCACCTTCAAAGTGCAAAGTGTTGCTTCAGAAACGCCAGCCAATTGATGACCCCTTGACGCTTGCTAACGAGGAATTCGAGGTGGTTGATCATTTTACTTATCTAGGCAGCTACATCAACAATGATTGGCGCATAGAAACTGACGTCAGCTCACGCATTGCATAGGTCAGACCTGCCTTTCTGAATCTGCGATATTTTTGGCGACAGAAGGGAGTTTCCCTTCGTTTGAAATGACGTGTATACAAGGCCACTGTAAGGGCCGTTCTGCTGTATGGTAGTAAGACTTGACAGCTTCGGTCTGAAGATCTCAGGTGCCTTCAAGTCTTTGATCATCGTTGTTTGCGAAGCATTGCTGGAGTCGGATGGCACCAGCGTGTCCGCAAAGATGATGTGCGTAGGCGAGTACTAGGAAGTGATAATCATGCTAGCTCTCTAGAACAACAGATAGCACTGAATAAGTTGCGTTAGCTCCGGCAGGTGCTACGTATGCCTGGTCACCGTTTACCTAGGAGGGCCTTGTTTAGTCTGCCAGGTGTAGGGTGGCGCAAGGCTCGAGGTGGACAGAAGTTGACTTGGCAGCGGTGAATGAAGTCACTGACTGCAAAACTGGGTGCCGTTGGTCCGTCTCGCCATCCGGGAT
Organism: Dicrocoelium dendriticum; assembly: GCA_944474145.2. Classification (NCBI taxonomy): domain Eukaryota; kingdom Metazoa; phylum Platyhelminthes; class Trematoda; order Plagiorchiida; family Dicrocoeliidae; genus Dicrocoelium; species Dicrocoelium dendriticum. Next base: position 8,413 of record CALYDF020001723.1, read on the forward strand.
GGAGTCCACGTGACCCGCCTTGTGCTTGGCTTGAGACATTACGGGACGTGGCTCGCGGTAGACCCCAGTGGCGCGTCTGCTGCCGTCTCCTAATCGGATTGCCTGTTTAAAGTGTGTTTGGTGCTGAGTTATCTGCAGGGTAATGGCTGATTATGACGCGGTGCAGTGAAAGCCGCAAGAAAGCTGTCTCGCCGATGCCGCTTTATCTTTGCACGATAGCCAGCTGTTTGTGACGGTAAGTTGTTAACATAAGGTGTAAGCGCCTTGACCCTGAATGTTTGCTTAGGGCATTAAGGTTATCAGGTAAGTCTCTTTTCTCTCCCTCTTCTTATTCTCTATTTCATAGGTCCTCATGTTTGTATGGCAGTAAAGCATCAGTTCAAATGGCTGATGTACTGCTGTTGATGATGATGATGATGATCTATGGAGCGAGCGCCCACGCGACAAAAATAATTCAAACCATCACCAGACGGAAAGTAGCAATGGGATTATTTCCGTTCATGGCGTGCCCGAGCTACAGACAACCAGCAACCAAGCAGCCAACGCTCATGACCTAGAGGAATGGGATTACATCCGTGAAGTTCCTCATGCGGTCGAGGTCACACTACAGCCGATTACACGGTTACCCGTGTCGCCAAACAAAAGAGGCAGTTGCTTGAGGATAGTCAGACAAACGATGCAGTCAAAAGCCATGGCCCGGAACTGAATTCGTAGCTGGCAGTTACTACGCAATAAATGTCCTTCGCAACTACGACTAAAGACAACAGTTAGAGAAATTTGTCTCTCGCTGTTCATGCGGACGCGATACCACTCACAACTCAATATAAACACAACAAACATTCATTCTCGCGGAACCGACCACTCCCGCTACTCAACAACCATTCAGAAAACTCTTTCCTATAACCTGCGGCTATCGAGGAAATTGTCGGTGGACGATATACCGCAGATTCAACTGAGACCGAAAACAGATTGTATTCCTATCGATATTTGTCATTTCGCCGAAATCTTCCCAAAAGCGTGTGTCAAGATCCAAGGTCCTGAGACCACATCGCTATAACGGAGACATAGTTACACCGTGGCAACAGTGTCGTCGTGATCGCGCTGCCAAACTTGTCCATTATTCGTTACGACCGACCCAGGAACTGTGGAGGGGTGGCTCTGTATGTTAGAACATATAGGATCCGGTGAGCATAGGACAAAGTTCCCTTGGATGCCGTCTACGATTAACATACGACGACGGTTGCGTAGTTACTAACACTTACCGCCCTCCTTTCTCCGCGCCCAATATAAACAGCTATCTGGAATCCGAATTACGGTGGGTTATACACACAATTTACAGTCAAGTTCCCATTACTGACGATATTAGCTTTCACGATCTGGAATTCAAACAGCTCTCGTAGAAAGGTTATGTTTGAATTACGAGATTGTTTTCAGTCAGCAACGATATGGCCCCATCCACACTTCTACCAGTTTTAGAGAAAAAGATATGCCTTCCATATTGGATCGGATATTCACCAAAGAAGAACTAATAATCGGCATGGTGATTGCCGACGCCACCTTGAAACGCAGTGATCATGTAGTCCTACTCTTCAAATACATTTGCTATGCAAAATATCCCGTAGAAATTGCCAACAAACAAAACTGATTATTCGCTACGACATAATTGCTTCCTAGCTAAGGCATCCAAATGAACCTTCCTACAACAAGAGGTAACAACTAGTGCATGAGCACATTTCTTCAGTGTATGGCCTCAAATTACAAGCTTCTGTGTCAACGCGTCAACAGTCTACGTAAGTTGAAACGGGAAATTCCTTTTCTTCAATGTGCAGGCGGACCCTCACGGACACCGAAGGAGGTGCCAAATACCCTGCGCCTACAATATGCTGCAACATTTCAGTTTGATCACTAGCCACCTAACTTTATGACAATGCTTGTTTTAGCCCGAAAAATCGCTCACATACAGTTCAAGGCTTAAGCTGTACTAAGAAAGCTGTTGGATTTGCGCGATCACATCCCTCCTCGACTTGATAATTTACACCCGAGTTCGCTAGTGACCGTAGGAAAGATTTCAGCTGAGTTATGGCACGATTCTTCCAACAAAATTTTGACGAAATGTACTTGCCTGAGATTTGGAAACACGGGATACTTATCAATATTCACAAGGGAGGTAGTCGTTCTAATCCAACCAACTACTGTCCCAAACGCATACTACTGCTTCTTGCAATGTTCATGGACGATATTATTTATGTTGCGCTAACGGCCGATTTGGATGAAAATAGCTACCTTGCATCGGAACAGCATGGCTTCCGACGAAATCGATTGTGCACTACAAAGCTACTGTTAAAGCAATGCAGCTGGATTGAAGTACCAGATTCTGGCACCGAAGCTGCTGTAGTCTTCCTTGATTTGTTCAAGACGTTCGACTGATTAGACCATAATATTCCGCTCTTCAGACTCCAGTCCTATGGTATTAGTGTCAAACACCTAGGATAAATTAACAGCTTTCTTCTACCCCGGCGCTTAGATGAACGTGTGCGCGAATTGCTGTCAGATCTCATCCGAGTTGAACACGGAGTACCACAGGGATCGTAACTAGAAACGCGTTTATTTTTGATGTATATTTACCATATCACTCATTGCATAATCCCAAACTGCCATTTTTATACCCGTGACATCAAGATGTGAAGGGCGCTCAACACACCAGATAAGATTATAGTAATTTAATCTTATATAAATATAGTACACGCATGGTCAATGTAGAATGTACTTCGCATTAATGTGGACAAATGTAGTGTGCTCCACCTACGACACAAGTTGATACACTCCTACAATCTCTGCAACGAGGCTATTCAAACTCTTTATTTCAAGAAGGAGCAATAGTTTTGGTCCAGACCGAACTTGGATTTTCGAATAAGCCGGAAACGACGTCACGTATAGGTATCTTAACTGCTAGCATTGGGACGAGTAGACCCTTCGAGTATTCCACAACTTCACGGCTTATATATATGGCCACATGTGGAATACGCAATACAAGTCTGGCAGCCATGGCTGAGGAGAGCACCCACCGCTTTGGAGGTACCAAACGCAGGTCAAACAAACATTACAATGGTCTGTATGCTTTGCTGTATGAATGGTGGCTACAAGTATTCCGGGTCTTCAGCGGACAGCAACGGCGATTACAAAGGGAGCGCGTTGGAACTCAATAGATTTCGAGCGATGCTAACCACACGTGCCGCTATTTGCTTGAGCACGGTTACCACAATTATTTGAGTGGCCTCCATCTCAAGTTGGCCGAGCATCGCAGTCGTTTGAAATGTCGTCAAAACATTATTTCCGTACTCGTTTGGCGTACGTTGAATACCCCACCGGAATGTGTCATATGGGTTCCAACGTTGGCAAAGTTCGAAGCCCGAGTTGACCATGCACTTATTTCCCTGCACCATCTTACATGACCTATTACCCATGGATAAACACGGGTGTCTATAAGCGATTTTATTGGCGGTTTCAGGTTTGGTTCCATGTTTTTCTACTCCTATGTGTGTATTCCAGGAGCAGGCATGATTTTTACCAACAAACATTTGCCATCATTCCTCGCATTTACAGCTTATACTTCGAACACTGAGTCCCCTTCATTCACCACATTAACGCAGTAAGAAGAAATAGGTTGAGATTTGTTAACATTTCGATTGCTTTCGTCAGTCGCTACGCAATACAGGCAGTACCAAACACGCAATAAATGAGGTCAACACATACATATTAATTTCGAATTTTGATTACTTTCGAACATTTTTACGATCCACTCAGCGACCTTTTGCTGAAATAAACGGATGATGCAAGATGGTTTTGGGCAAAATTAGTGGATACCTCGCGCCAGTTCCTGAAAGCGCCTATTAGTCAGAGATATTGCTTGAAGTCGGAACAATATGTTGCACTCATGGAGGTGCAGAAAATGGACGTAATTTTCCTGCAACCGAGTAAAGGCACGGTGGGGTAATAAGGGACAAAGTTAATTACACCTCAAAATGTTGTCCATTCTCGGAGATAGGCGCAAGTTTCGTATTGACAAGACGCCAGACAACAATGTGTTGGTAGAGAAACAAATTACAAAGCATCCACAAATTCTTTTGTTTCATGCTTATATATTCGAGTCACAATATCGGGAGCTAAATCCGACAGGGACGGAAACACCAAGGATGAGGGGTGCGCCAATGTTGCACAAGGCGGGAATTCCACTACGCCCAATAATGTGCATGAATAACTTACCACAAATTAGCCCGATGGTTGGCAAAGCTCTCAGAACCTGCGCGTAAGCTCCTGAGCACGCAGTCTTTGGAAGACTCATTGAATTGTCGACTATACTGAAATAAACAACACTCGACACGGAGCTCATGTATTCCATAGACGTGGAATCGCTTTTCACGAATATGCCCCTACGTGAAATGGTCGAAAACCTATACGCATTTCTTTTCAGTCGGAACCTGTCTGTATGCCTTCCACTGGAGTTCCTGCGAGGCTTGATATTGTTGGGCACTGAGAATGTGCGATTCTAGTTTGGAGGGACGGCATACAAACAGATTGTCGGCGTCGCTATGGGTAGTCCTTTGGGACAAATACCGGCAGATATCTTCTTGGGTATGATTGAAATGGAAGCTCATGCCTGCATAGGTGAAGCCAAGCTTTACAAGTGTTATGTAGATGATATTCACGTCTTCCCAAATGGCGAACATTCTGACAGTCTTTCTGCTCTTCTGAACTCAATTCACCCTAAGCGTTCTGTATCACTGGAGAGGGAACAAGAGGACAGACTGTCGTTTCCGGACGTGCTCAGCAAGGGAAGGACCGATGGCACACTGCAGCGCACTGTGTACAGGAAAGCGACCTGGGGGACAACACCTACATTATTCAAGCTTCGCCACAGTTTCATACAAGCGCGGCCTCTTAAAATCTCTCTTCTATAGGACCAGGCGGATTTGCAGTCCGGAATTACTCAAGGCTGAAGGAGAGTTTTTATACCGACTTCCCTGGCCAATGGGTATCCCGAGAAATTCACTCAGACCCATATCAGACCCTCCAAGGAGTAACCGCCAGTACAAACAGCGGATAAGAAGGACGTTTATTTGTTTTTACATTTCAAGGGGGATCACATGGCAAGTGAAGTTGGTTCCAGGCTCAGGCCACCTCTTATGCGTATCTACTCTACAGCCCAAATACAACTTATCTACACTACACGAAGGATTCCTCTCTACAGCCGTCCGAGTAGCTCGCGAATCAGTTCGGCCTCTAACTTCATCTACCAGTTCAGTTGCAGTTGCAGTGACACAACGGAAAGACTGGTCGACGGCTGGCTCAACGGGTGACAGAACACTTACCATTGGGGCTAAGGCAGTTGCTGCTTAACTAAGGCGGAGCGGACCAAAGAATTAACCGGAACCCTGCCTCGTTTTTTACCAAACACCTCATGACGACTCGTCACCAGGTGAAAACAATCGATTCATTCGTGGTGTTATTGCGCAACAGGAAACGACGTTGTTGGCAATTGGCGAGGTGCTACTGATAATGTTGAATTGACCCGTGATCTCTGCCTAGATAATTGAGGCAATCAGTTAGATTGCCTTGGACCTAATTGCGTCATTCCCATCAGATTTATCCGTTTATCTATGTTTCTAAATGTGGACCCTATTTATTGCGTGTTTTGTTCTGCTTGTATTGCGTAGCTAATTATGTGAGCAATCGAAATGTTAACATATCGCAACCTATGTCCTCTTCCTGCGTTAAGGAAGCTTATATTTCATATATCTCATTTACTTCACTGATGTAAAACTCAATTTTGCTAACCAATTTTGGGATATTTTGCATTTCTACCATAACTATCCTACGGGATATATTACGTTTTAACGTTTTTACCCCTTGAAAAAGCAATTTCCCACTGTTCCATTGTCGCTCTTCTGGTCCACGAAATCAAGAACGATGTAAATGCAAAACAATACAGTTCATTAGTTTGACTACGGTAGAAATGTGTAGCAGTAGCTGAGTAGCAGCTAACTCGAGCGCAACTGAAAGTGACATAAATCGCAAATTTAGCAGTGTCTCGTAAAAATGTAAATTGCCTTCTGTGGTCGTGATTCAACGGGAAAATATCATTGGCTGAAACGTCACATTCGACTACCAAGTAATTACCTCAAAAATCTCATTGAATACAACATTTAAAGCATATGTCTAATTAGCGGATTGGTCTAACGGCAAAGAGCGGCTAACGCAACTTCGGCTACAGTTACAGCCGTTGGTAAAATGCTATTTTGACTTACAATTACTCACCTAGCTGCGTGATTGTTAAATATTTTGTAAAAATGATCAGTTGTTGAACCTTCGATTGTTGATGTAACCTGTGGCCGCTTTAATCCAGTAGACTTGCTTAGGTTGGGTAACATGTATACTATTCGTACAGTGGACTCCAATATTTGCGACGATTCTGAAGCTTCAATGTCATCGCTGCGACTAAGCATTATACAGCACGGATGGCTGATATGAGAGGAGCTAACCAAAGTACACGTTAGACTGAATGTTTTCATGAATTAATAAAATCAGGATGCCTGAACACTGCCTACAAGTATGGCATGTCATTTAATTTTAAGCAAGAGGTATGACAGAATCTAAATACCATATTCTATCTGCTCTTACAATTTTTCATCCTAAATGTACTAAGCCCATGTAAACTGAGATAAAGTAATCCAACAGTGGACAATATCCTTTCTGGCCTTACGCAATATTCACTGTTATTTCACAGGTAAGTCCCACATTTGAATGTTCTAATTAGCACCAATGACTGGTGAGAAAGATTGAGCAAATGCCATCATGAATTCCAAAAACTTGTTGACATGTTTGCCGACATTTCCGAACGTTACAGGTAATATGTACATCGTCTGGTGGTGAGGCAGCCTGATTTTTACAAGTATTTACAAGAAATAACTGCTTGCATAAATGTTTATACTGAAATGCTGTTAAAGAAAACTTACGTTCCACAAATTTTGCTTCTTTTGTGTCCGTCCATTTAACTGTGTGTGATCACTTCCGTTTCTGTGGTTAGTTCTCTCGCCGTCCCTTGAAAATTATATGTCCTCAGAATTGGACAAAAGGAGGAAACATTGTGATGGTTACAAATGTGTGTTGTTTATTTATCACAATTGCTAACTTTTCACTTTTGATACGTGGTACATTATTCATCTTGCCGTCATTCAGCATTTTTATCAACTTTTTATATTTTTGTTTGAATATATGCTATTTATGGACTAATCCCAACGTCCAACACATATGCAATTATTCTGCTTGCCGATAAACGTGTAGTATTATCTCCTAAAGGTTTCTCAACCAAATTGTGTGATTATCATTGCTTACCTCTAGCTCTACCCTTCTAAATACCAAGATATTCCTTCAGCATTAATTGCGAACTGTATCCTCAGCTGTGATTAACACATTAGACAGTTACCGTATCTCCAAACAGCCAATATTTGTGCCAAATTCTTTTGGCTGCTTACTGTTAATAAACCATGGCAGCATAGAGTACAAATGGTATATTTGCACTAACTAACTACGGTGAAGATGCACGATGGCTCTGGAATGGCACTACTTGCAAGTGTCTTGCAACTAGCACCGCAAACTAGGTAACGATGAGTAAAGCTTACCGTCGCAAAAATAGCCTTGATTTCCTACGCTTCTGAGCCAAGTGACAAAGCGTACGCCACCGTCAGTGCATTGCGTACTGAAGTGACAGCAAGCGGCCTAAATGTTGCTCTTTCTTTACGAAATTTTAATCTACCACCTCCACAATGGTCTTTATCCAAGATGCGTAACCACGCAAACGTCAAATCAGATACAGGAAGAATAAAAGGTTAGGCAAACTGCATTGAACAGCGAAGCATTGCAGCCAAATTGGGCAATGTTTTCAATTAATACTCCTCTTTTTAGAAAGCAGTAGGGTTTATTTTACTTCTGAGCCCGTCATGCAAAACTCAGCTTGTCTATTCCATTGACAATTGTATGCTGTGCGTAGAAAAACACAAACAACGAAATCTCAGCAGATCAGCATACCAACTGTTGAGAAATCATGCGAAATCGAGGCTCACTCGTCATTTTGTTGGATATAGTAGGCTATGCATCAATGATAAGTGTATGAAAGAAGGAATGGAAAATTGGCTTTTTCGGGGATTGTTCTGAGCCCAAAGACATTTGCAATATTGCTAGTCCTTTGGAGACGAATGAATGAACTTGTGACTGACACCGAGCATGGCTCACTTTGAAAGTAGGAAAGTTAACATTGGCCCTCTTTCCCTCATCAACTCTGATTATCCAAATGCAAAAATACGTTGTCCCTTCCGTCTCTGCTGAACGAGAATTTTCTAACTTGCCCCCGCAGTTCTTCACCGCATTTATCTGTATGTAAAGATAAGTGCGTACCACGTATAAGTATATGAAATTGCATATTTTCCTGTTCAACTCCGCGTAAAATGTTTGATTATATGCTTTTGTAGAAAGCTGTAATGCGTAAGTCTACACACCGTGTGATATCGTCAGATTAATGGATATTTCAGTCTAACAACTATTTGGCAAATGAGTACGTTGAAAAAGTGTGCTAACTAAGATAGGAAAAGAAGTCCCCATTTTTTTAATGTGTTTAACTTGTATTCCGCTTCTTAATATCATGTAATATTTAGCCAACGGAAATGCTGTGAACTGCTATGACTGTAATTGCCGTCATCGATTACTTGATTATCATGCTGTCTACCGAGTTGTTTGCAATGAATCGGTTTATGATACACTACGTTGGTCAATATTAGGCCTTTTCATATATTTCGTTGCAGAATCGGTCTAACAAAATTTTTGTTTGTCGAACTTACCTAGTATTCCATTCGTTACTGAAAGAAGCAGCGTAACAGTCGATTGTGGGTAGATGAATGGGTACTTACTTTTTAAGAGTATTAATGTTACAAAAATGTTATTCCTTACACCGAGATCCTGTATTAGACTGCAACGTTGCAAAGGGCGTGTGCACGACTGCATTAATTACGGTTCGGTGGAGTTGGTTCGGTTCTGTCTAACATGAACAGAGGGAGTGGATAATCTGACAGCTGGAGTGGAGCAAACAAATACAAACTTAATATCCAAGATATAGTTAAAATCAGTAGGGTAGCAACTAATTTGCCGCCCGGGGCGGTGCAAAGTTGCTCACCCAAACTGAGGGCAGGATATCCGTGTGAAGGCTACACAATTATGCAGAGTAAAGTATACAATAGTTTTCAATGAAATGCATGTTTGATTCGGAGGTTGAGGTAAATATGGTGAAAGCGAGCACAAGGAGAAAAGTATAGATGTCTCTAGCAAGAACGCTTGCATGGGCGACACCCGGTGCAATGACGTTGTTTTTCTATAGGTTAACATTAAATAATTAACCGTCGACATATCCGAATATTTACTCGCATTATTTATTATTGAAGGAAGCGACGGTACTAGAAATACCGCTCGTTATAACATGCCGCCTGGTGCGGACCGACACCCCCATTACTACGCCGCTGGTACAAGGCACTTGTTCAATATTTCAGTAGTCCTGGTAGAAGCTGCTTAAATATATTTGTAATAATACACATAGCATAACAAATATATCCACCGTTCTTCTACCAAGAATTCGAAAAATATGACGTTGATCGGTTCCACATATATTCCAAGATATTGAGCACCGGCCTTTTACTTGCCACATACACCATACTCTAACATAGCTAAGTGTGCGCTTGTAGTTTACCGGAAAGCACACTGTTTCATTATTTTGCAACATTAGATTTTACGGTTATTGTAATCTTCAAAACGTCTACTTGTTTTACTGACTTTACAAGCGTTTTGACAACACTTTTTGATGAGTAACGTGCTGTACCTTTTCTCGCTCTGGTTGATTCCCTTCCTACTTTTGTAGCCTGCAAAACATATGTTGGGTTCAGTCGCCACCAATTTCTACACTGTCCCGTAGTTAGCACCGCTCTTACGTGTCACTGATTACCGACCAATTTCCCAGGCTCCATCCAGCACACTACAGGCTGTTCCTTACAAATGGATTTGCGTCATGCACTCAATTGCCTTAGCTAAACGCGTCAAAAATAGTACGATAATGCATGATTTAAATTAACTTCATATACTCTCTACTAAGCATCAGTACAAACTCACTCCGTTCAGTTATTAAAATATTTACAGTAGAGATATTTCATTTTACCAACTTACACACCATACCCACTGCAATCGAGGGAGAGAACTACAGTATATACATAAACTACGATATAGTAGAAACACACCACGAAGTTTGACTTGTTCCCTCTGGCTATATTTTTCAGGAAAGAGCAGAAATCTTTAACGAAGCTTGGAATAGGATACTTGAAATAATGAAATAAAAATAGCTCATTCTATATAGCAACATTTAGATGCTCCTGATTATGTGTAAACTTTACATGCTTATGCTAATGAATCGGTTTCCGTTCAGTTTACCTTTGAATCACCAGATATTATGGTACAGAATCACAATATTACCTGTTAATATTTCGGTTAACCAACGGTGATTACAATCTACGGTATAGGTTTTGGATTATTTGAGGAATGCAAGAAATTTGGTGAAATTTCACGAACCGCCGTAGTATAACCTACTTACCCAGGTAGCATTGGTAATTAAAGTAATCTGAAAAATATGAGGACAGAACTTGATCTGCATGGTAGCTCAAGCAATGTTTGTATTCACCTGTGGAGTAGACAGCTTCAAAGTTTTGGCGTCATAGGGACGATTCGATACAAACAATGCAAACTGTTCTAGTTTCCTTGCCATAAACCGCGGCAATCCTTTCGCAAATGCAATCGGAACCGTCGAATATAACATTGTACTCCAGGAAAGAATGTCCCGGGACATTTAACTGCGGAGAAAGCAAACCTTAATAATGCATAACCACACAGTTTCAACGCATGCATGCAAAACTTATATAATGCTATTTGTCTGTCAAAGACATAATGAAATATTTTTACGGAAATAGCAATTCTTCGGTGACATTGTTTAACCAAACCGTGATGTTCGGCACGTACAAATGCTGCACAGAAACGTACTGGGACTTCCTTGAATGTTATTTTAACCTTTTGGTTGGGTTCAGCTGGATCGCGTAATTGCAAAATTTGTGATATCCGTCTTTTTACCTGTTGTTGGTGCTCACTATATTTCCACTCCCATTTCCTGGGAACTCGCTGCTGCACGACTCACCAGGATTAATCACTAAAACGAACAGTTGGTAGGGATTTTATAACGCTTTAGGACTGACAACATCTACAATACAGTGTGCTTCCAACGAACTTGTCAATATTTTCATTGGAAGTTATAAAGCATACGCTTAGCAGCAATTGTACACGGCAAGCAATTAATATGGAAGTTCGCAACAGATTTGCTGACTCATTAAATGCATGTTTGTGAATTTGGATGTACTAGTCATTTGTAACTTACGGCAAATATATGAGAAGAAGTAAGTCATTGAATTTAGTTGGGAGGGATGGCGAAAATTTATTTTGTTTGGTGCATTTGAAATCACACACCCGTCGCTAAATAATAGCAGCAACAGCCTTCAACTGCTTTAAGTTATATGCTAGTTAAATAGTACAACGACCAATAGTAGTCAGGTTATTGGAGGTCAGGAATCATGTTATGAGCATAGTACTGAAAAACGGAATGGCTAATTAGTATTTTCTCGCCTTACAGTTAAGAGCGGGTTGAATTCCACATATGCGACACTTACTTAATTGCCTAACCTGGTAGGCTGTTATACTTGACAGCCAGAAGATGATGAATGGAAGGACGGTTGAAATTGTTGATTTTAGTGCCTTTAGTTTTTCGAAAAACAGCAAATGTTCCTTACTTGTTTACACTGAGGTTAGTATGGTACACTCACGCGAAACACCAACCTACTGCATATGATGGACTGCAATAACCGGAAGTACCGAGACATATCGCAGCTGTCATACAATCGGTAGATTAAGTGTTTTCAATACAGCATGATAAGCAGACTTAGGAACGGAAGATGGTGATTCAATCTGTACTTAAAATTTGTTGCACCAATAAAACATACCTGAAGAGGTATTGGTTCCACAAGTAACATCCCGTTTTCATTTGAAAGGGAAGAAGTTGTTAGCGAGTTCTGATAGTCTCCGGTCAAGTCAAGAGTGTTTGCGCACACAGATTGTGTGAACATTCAGCCATAACACACGATTTCAGCTATGCAGCAAGACATATATTTATTTCGTAACTGTATAACTATAAATCAAATAGACATAACTCTCATAGAATAATCTGGTTGGTTAATGCTTAGATAGCATTGTTTTGGTCGAGCCAAAATCCCGCTAGGCTAGGGATAACTAACGAACGGTTAAATCATGTTCGGTCATTTCTCGACTTGTACATAGGTGTGGTTGACGAGTTCGACACATTTTGACAATACACATTGAAGGCTTGACTTTTGCGCGCAAATCCTGTTTAGGCTCGTCCATTGTAAGCAATAAGATGTGTGGACTAAGTTATATCAACATAGGTAAACATTGACAAACAGCTACATCGCCACAAGCGATTAAACGACCTGTAGATTAACTTGAAGGGTCTACCCAATATAGGAATAAAATTGCGGATGAGCGGTACATCCGGTGTGAAAGAAGATAGGCAGTGGGAAAACAACACATCAACTCTTGGGAAGAATTGTAAAAATGGGGCGTAATATGATAACTAACTTAAGTCTCTATTTTACGACGCGTCCAACACACATCAATGTTAAGCATGAGGCTTAAGTGCATTACTGATTTCGACGAGCGCGAGCCCTTGGCATTACAGTGGTAATGCGGCCAATACTGCAGACACCGCTGATAGGGATTCCATTTGTGCAGCAATAAAATGCTATCAGTGTATATTGCCACGTCAAGTTAGGGCCTGAAAACGAGCAACTGAGGTGGTTAAGAACAATTTTAATGTAACTGGATAAGCGTTAGCCGATTTTTCGACACACAATGCAATGTCTTCTGCCCAGGCAGTGGTTTTGCGTTCATGCACTTGGAAAGCAAAATTGTGACAGAATAGCTACCTGAAGATCACCTGCATTTGTGGTGAGGGTCTAACAGAATCTGCCTCCCATTTGGTAAACTTGAATAGTACCAATAAAATAAGCCCTAAACAAAGGACGGCGGAAGCATGCGATCCAACACCGAGTAGATTTTCAATAGCAATTCACGGTTTACGCGGTCGTGTGCGTTACTGTAGTCCAGAAAACATACTCCAGTGGATTTGATTCAACTATACAGGGTTGACAGCGGAGTGCACAAGCCAGGCTGCGACATCTTGTGCTGAAGACCTGCGGCACATGATCTAAAAAGTATCACCTGGCCGCTTTTGTGTTAGAATCTTCATAAGCTTGACTATTTATAACGGCATTTATGTTAAGGGAATACAATTAGTTCGACAATATTTTCTTGAACCCATTTTTTTATTGACACAATACCGACTACTCTCCAGTAGTTGGCTATTTTATGTTGTTGAATGCACAATGTGGTTTGGCAAGGAAGTTAGCACACTCAGTGAGGACAATGGATGAAAGTCTGTCCAGACCGCGAGTTTTCCCTGGAGATCGCTTATTTCAGTAATATGTGCACAGTGTGGCTATCGACAGGGTGCAGTTCGTCTGCATACAGTTTGTGCTGGGCAAAGGATGACTCAAAGATCGGGTCATTATAACAGTTGCGGAAGTCATGGTTCATTTTCCCATATCTACGACGTGGCTGATGTGACTTGCCACTAAATAAAGTCACTGCGTCCTTCTTTCTTCCGGAGGATCATTCACACATCACGAACGTCATCCGATTGAAAGCGTTCCATTGGTTCCCCCTTTGATGGCGAACACAACGAACAAAAACACACAGTCATATTTACCTACTCACACCACGTGTCCCCTTCCAGCTACACAGTTAAAATAGTTTTACTTCTCAGTACACACATAAATTCCTGTGCTATATGTAAAAATGTACTCATTAGTGCAATTGCCGATCATGCATATCTGTAGTACCGTGATGACACCCTTGATGGTGTGCCTCGCAATGACGAGAATAAACCATGTATTTATCTATTTATTTATTCACTTTGGAGGTTGATGTACATAGCGTAGCGCGGATTGGAAGTTTTATCATCCTCCGAGCTCACGTTAGCTATAATTCTCAAATAGAGCCTAAATATAAAGACCGTTGAGGCAGTTATACACCTTCCTATGAGTACAGATTGTAAATTTACTAAGGTGTAGTTTTTCCATTAAATTGCTTTGTTTTTCTATACAACCGCCATAGGCGCGAGAAAAGAACTTGTCCGCACAAATGAACAGTTTTTGGCATGAGCACAAACCTTTAGAACAGAAGTTTAGGTACTTAGCAACTGATACAAATATATGGGGATATATCAGTATTATAAAGTAAACTGAAGTCGATGGATAATGCAATTTCTTGTCAGCGGTTAATATTCTGTTGGGAACACTCCATCTACCTGAACATATCCTGGTTGTAGCTAGTAGCCACCATATGGTTTGTCTTAGATCAATAGAAACATTCTAATTGTTGAGTGATCATATCTTTCAAGCGGTGCCCTCTCTCACAGATAGAACGGCTTCATGCACAGCTTCAAGCAACTATTCCTTTAGCAAAATAATTACTCATTATTTTGAATTAGAAAACAAAGTAGCAGTTCACATGGGTGTGGAAGTATAAATTGTAGAAAATTATGCGTAGTCGCAACACCCGTTGGCCTCAATGAAAAGGTTAGTAGTTTGCAGGATTGTAGAGAACAACATAGACAACATACGCCTAGATAACTTATATCCCATCGTACTGAAAGAAAGCGGGCATTTTGGCAACGCATATTGCCTCCGTATACACAAAGTTTATGCAGGAACGCAAAATCGCCAACAGCTGGAAAAGTGTCAGTTTCACATCAGTGCCGCGAAAAGATCCAATAACTACTGACCTATAGCTTGTACTTCTGTTACTTTTAGGGTTCTTGAGAAAACAAGTTTTGAAATGATGCTGTACCAAACTTGCTGTATCGATCAATTCAATTTTTTATCGCAGGTCCACTCTAGTTGCGGTGCCTGTGTCGTGCATACGGTGCTGTCGTCACTTTACCACAGAAATAAATCAAGTACAGTGTGCGTATTTGATTATGGCAATGCATTCAACTGCATAAACCGCGAAGGAATACACCCCTGCATAAGAAATGTGCTTAGTGATTATTTTAGTGGACGCACTCAGACAAACCGACTAGGTGGTAAATGCTCTTCCACACTAATCAGCAATTGCGGTGTTCTTCAGGAAGCACATCTGTCGCATTTTCTCTTTTTGAGTTACGTCTGTTTAATGACAGACCCACAGAACCAGTCTTACTAAAACATGCATGCGACGTTGTATTTGTCATTGATCACCGAACCGCCGTATCCTCACTCAGGCTGTGAGACCCTCTGAATGACCTCAATATTTTTTCCGTAGCTCGGAACCTCTGTCTTACTGCATCAAATTGCCATAATATTCTTTTGTCGCCACCCAAAGTAGCAAGGTAAGCGCAGCTGTTTACTCAATGTCCCGAAGTGCTCATTTACAAAGATTGATTACACTCCGCTACATCGGTAAAGTACCTATGTGGGGTACATATCTATGATTGATCTTTGACTCACAGTATAAATTCAACATTCCCAAAACTTTAATGTTTGTCTTCTTAGTCCACTCCTCTAAGAGTTTTCTCTGTCCCTTGCGAATTGCACTCTTGCTTTGCCACTGCTTGTGTTTTTCCCTACTGAAACTATTGCTCCGCTTTGATTTTCCCCCGTCTTCCGGTGAAAGATTACAAGTTATTTGTAGGTCTTTACAGCACTTAGCCAGTTGTGGCGATATCCTGATGCCTATTAGACAGCATACTTATTTATCCACACGCTAATTCTTGTAGGAATCTGGAATCAAATATATTGGCTGATACTAGTCATTCGCTTTACATCGCCTTATCTAAATACCTGTCAAATATTCCGCCTGGTATAAGTACAAGCTGTATAATACTCGCACACATGCTTACCGCTCGTCGATTATGCCTTGTCGTTTGTGTTTCTACGAGATCAAAACTCCGTCTTTCTTGACCTAACCAGCCATCTCGCAATATGATGGCCATGTTGCCCGTTCCTTATCAAACCGATTTATGGTACTTTCTTTTATTACTGATATTACCGTACATTTATGGCTGCTTATGGATCACACGCTTGACGTGCGTGCACTCAGTTCATTTGGAATAATCTCTAACTTATCTGCATCTTCTCGAAGCATAGTCACCGCACGCACATTCGAACCAGATGTACCAGCGCTACACAGTGATCTATTATATGTGCAGTTCTCTTATGCCACTAACGTTTTAACCATCACGAACCGATTTGATTCTCATCCGCGATTGAATACAAGTGGATAAATCGGTCACTTTGTGCTCATCGATTTTCTGTGTACTACTATTCAGTGCAAAATTCTCGAGGCTTTTCGAAAAGCCTACGCCTATTCAACCTAGAGTTTATCAACGCATCCGTGTAGGAATCTGTGATCTTGCGATCAATTGGCACAGTTGTGTAGTTTCATTTACTGGGTCCTAAACCAACCGGACCTAACCTCGATCTAGCAACAGACTAATACTTCAACGTGTGCGTACAAAGGAACACTGGGGAGAGCCAGCGCGCCCCAATGACTCGCGCTTACCTTGACGGAGGAAGCTGAAGTGACAAATGCGTGACTTTAAAACAGCACGCCTACTGTGCACATGTCTCCTATGAAGAGTAAATGCGAATGGACGATGTAGAACTCTCTAATGCCTTGCGGGCTGTCTTAAGCCAGCCAGCTTGACGAGCATCGGTGCGTGGAGCAGATTGGAAGGTGTAAATCGACTCCCATTGTCAACACCATGGGCTTATCCGTCATTGTCATGACGCACAAAGGAACCCCTAGACTATTCCCACTGTGATCAAACCACCTGAGGTGATATCATGAACTGTTATATTAAAAACAGCATGGCTCAAGTCTCGGATAACGCGGTTATCGCCCCTGTTCGCTATAAAATCCCACACCAATTGCACAAGGATTCACCTGGTCCGACGAAGCCCTTGTGTCAAGGGCGAAACGTTATCATACTACTATACAAACTGATTGTTTCCAATCCTCTCTGAACTCATGACTACTCGATCAGTTTTAGGTGTCTTCCAAGAAATTGAAATGCAAATCATGTTTTAAATTAGTAAAAAGTGGTCTGGTGTATACCAGGAGTTTGAAAACCTATCAAAAACCTGCCTTGGGATGGGGAAACGAAATCGAAAGAGTGCACTAACACGGCAGAGTTCTTTTTGTTCTGCTAAGTGTGCAATTCTATCCTTGTTGTTAGCTATGTAGCTGTGATACCGAAGAATTGTGTAAGACTAACAGAATCAGGCGAGCAAATGGTGAGCGCCAGGGTTAGACCCACGGGAAGAAAGGGACCTGCACTTGTATGTGAAAATAACACGTCGAATTCCCTAATCAGGTCGGAGAGCCAAGCGTCCCAACCTAACCCAACGACTCAACCTCCAGCAGTACCAACTCTATTATCTCTCTTGCAGCGCGTCTGCCTCAGCTTCCGTGCAGTGTGTTGCACCTAGTCGTATCTTCTCTACCCGGGAGACCGTAAGCTACATTCAACCAGCCATGGTGAACAACCTGGCAACCTGCGCATCGGATGCCTCCAAGCAAACACCGGAAAGAGCACCGGCATCCTTTGTGCCCGGACTAGAGAAAAGTAAATTGTCGCAACACGTTTGGCCTCCAACATTGTCGTTCACAATTTCACCACAAACACCGGATACTATGCCTCCAAATCCAAAACCAGTCGCCACCAGGCGCAACCATGGCGCCTTAAACCTTATAGGCGAAAGGTCGCCGAATCCAAATCTAATACAATTAAGTGTAGGTTGACGGAGGACCCAAATCAATGGGGTTCCATTTGTACGTCTATCTGTGTGCATGCTAATCCTATGACATTATCAATAATCTCACATCACTCAAACGCGTCGCACTACAGTAAATCCAGGTTACTCAGGGTAAAACTAAACTCGGCAGCCGAGACATAGGCCGTTCTACTGTCTGCGAATGATCTACGCAACGACTCAAATTGTGTGAGCATCCTACCTGTAATCCCGTGGAAAGAACTATCGGCGGATCCCGCTAACAGTGAGAGGTAAAGAAAACGTCAAGATAAGAAAACCGTGATTGCCAAAGTTGTTTCTTAGCTTACAGGTTCCTCTTCCTGCGGCGCTCAGATGCACGACCGCGAGCAATGGCAATACATCCGGCAGGTTCTGTCTCTCGAAAATATCGTGGCCACCTCGTTGACGAGGAACCACATATCATCTAACTATATGCGGTGCGGTTCCAGGCTGTTAAATTTTGTGTTTTCATCAGAACTAACGGTAAAATCTCTTCTAGAGCACTGAATAAAATCCCGTTGCAGAGGCCAACAGAAATTTGTCTGAAATCAGCGGGAACACCCGTACTTAGTAATGACAATTCGGTGGAGCCACAACTCTCAAGGAAAACGCCAATTGCATTACCCGACTCGGGACGCTTTCAACAGTAGCCATAATTTTTGGACGGACAGAGCAGAGCACGAGCAAACACAGGGATACAGGGCATCTGATACTTGACTCTAAACCGAATTCGTCTCGATATTCTGCAACCCCTACAAAAACGATTATTTGCCGGTCCCTTATTGATCGACGTAAAATCACTTGCTTCATCCATCCAATCTAACACATTTTGGTCTCCGAGAAGCTCTCAAGAATGCCCACAAATGCTCATGTTCTACACAGCAAATTAGCTGTATTAAGACTTCGACACGCATCAGCATCATGTGACCTCATCGCCGTTACCGAAACCTGGTTGCGCTGTGAGATAACGGAGGCTGAATTTGCACTAACGGACATGTCCGTTGTCCAGAAGGATCAAGCCAGCAATGGTGGTGGGGTGGCCCTATGCTTTAGTAACAATCTTCAATGCGAAGCTATAAACGATTCGGAAATCGACGTAATCGACTCCACTTCATGTAGTTTCCGGCTGAGAGGGCACAATCTTGGCCTATTGGTTGCTGTTTACCGCCCCCTACTGTCTACTCCTGAGACGGACTGCAATATGATGACTGTATGAGGCAAGTGATAAACAGGCGACTTTCACTTACATGCTCTAGAATCCCAGGCCACACCAGGACAACGATTCAAAGCAAATCTGCACGATCTGCTTTCAGACTTCCAGCTTTATTGCCACGTCACTACGCCCATCAGATTCAGGGGAACCAACAGGCCATCTATATTGGACCGAATATTCACTAATGAAGAACTGATAATCGAGAGAGTGATAACCGATGCTCTTCAGGGCCGCAGCGAACAGGCGACGCTAGTGTTTCATTACATGTACTACGTGGATTATTCTAATGATCGTACCTAGGAATAACATCTCGTAACCAACTATGACGACCTGTCCAAATTCATTGATGCAACAAGCTGGTCGTTCTTAGCCAAATTGACTCCCGAGGTGGCCTGCGGATAATTCGTCAACATATTTAACAAGCTCGTGGCAAGCACATCTGAAACCAAGCTCTACCGGCCTAAAAGTATTAAGTCTATCGTAAGGAGCGGGACATGTAAATGCACCGCATTAAGGGGCTTTGCATGGCGCACCCACATGGCCTCCCTGAACGACGACACCTAAGTTATCTACACAACACAAAGGAACTGGTGTGTCGAACTCGTCCGGGAGGATAAACTGAAGACCCAACAAGATCTACTTGATCTATATTTTCTCCCTCTAACCACCCCACGGAACTTGTCAAGCACCTGCTTTTTTACCCGTTATAATCCATTGTTCGTTGTTCGTGTGTGTTGTAGCTAAAGATCCACCCGTCAAAGTGTATAAAACTTTTTTTGACTTGATAATATTGGCCATTTAATTCAAACATCCGGTTCTTCATCATGGCTTCTACTCCGTTCATTGTGACCTCAGCTTCACGTAGTACACATGTCATGCACAATCTGCACATGTCACGCCAGCGTACGATCACATTGGCCAGTATGTGAGCGACACCACTTTATGGGTGCATCAGAGTTGCTCTATCATTGCCACCCAGAAGGCACAGTTTGTTCATGGTAGTCATGCCGTGATGGCGCACAGTGGGAAGATGCGGTCACCTTTCGCATTGACTATGTTAATGTCATGCGGACTTGTTACTTCTGTCTACCATGAATTATCACGCCTAAGGCGCGCGTGGAAAACACTCACGCTACTCGGGACCCAGATCGTTTCACGGAGAATAAGTGTAAAACTGATGCCTGGTATCATCAGGATAACACAAGGTGGGACACCAGGTGCTAATAAAAGTGGCATACAGTGTGATCAGTCGTGAGCTGATGCCTGTCGGCTCTGTCACAAGTTGGTCATTTAGGTGGTCTGATCGTGCGAATCCGACCCCATGTTCAAGTGGTTTTATGATGGCTTTCCCACCCAGTATAATGTGTAACCAACATCAAGCTCATGAAGCTTGCTTTGGTCAGCAACGCGGATCTCGCTGATTACGGCAACGTCAGCGCATCAGTTCCATCGAGACCAGTGCAGCGCAACGCTCGGGACGATCACTCGTGTTCCGGTCGAGCAGTTTGCTCACGTTCCAGCACCGGATTTCGAGTGCGCTGCGCAGATGCCTGCGAGTGTGTTGGCGGGCATTTACATGAACGGTAACGAACTAGCTCGGAGAGAATGAAACGGAGACTGGGGCGTGTACATGCAGGGGATGAAGAAGGAACGGAGGTGTTAGCGGCGGCATGTTATCTCTAATCCACCTTGCGGGATGCAGCAGAAAAACCTTACTTTTCCTAATGCCACGGAGGTACAGCCGATGAAGCATGAGACAACTTTATTAAGTGATCCAGATTCGGATTGGGACTAGAATACTGCCTTACATGTGAACAACTCCAGACCATAAATAATTTGTTCGATGA
The DNA here is from genome assembly GCA_944474145.2 of Dicrocoelium dendriticum. Taxonomy (NCBI): domain Eukaryota; kingdom Metazoa; phylum Platyhelminthes; class Trematoda; order Plagiorchiida; family Dicrocoeliidae; genus Dicrocoelium; species Dicrocoelium dendriticum. Next base: position 29,532 of record CALYDF020001723.1, read on the forward strand.
AATATATAACCGAAAAAAATGACCGTGCACCATGAGTCAGTGAACCGACTCAAGCGGGATTGTATGTGCCCTGAGTCTTAGCTACAAAAAGAGCATAACCCAAATAACACCTGGCGGTTGCCACGAAGAAGTCACAGGATAGGAGCCCAGGATGCAATATTGTGAGCAGCGGTTCACCAGTCTGTCAGGTTCTATCCACCACATGCCTCAGTGCCGACCCTACAACATAAAACTTGATAATATACAGAGACAATTTTGAGGAAGCAAATCTTGTTGTTCAATAGTTTTGATAAGTAGCAGAATTACTCCTGAAGAATTGGTTGCCTTTATTTGCTTCTATGGATGTTATTAGTATAGTGTTTGAATGGAAACTGTCAACTTTTAGCTGAAGGCTTATTTTGCCTGTTAACAATCCCTCTTGGCATAATAACCTGACCTTGAGCATATCATACAGAGGTAACGGCTAAAATTTTTAACAACGTCTTCCAGACGTGACTGAAACAGCCCATCTTCTGTCAAGGTTAACATGACAAGTTGCAAGTAAAAAGCTTTGTACAAGGCGTCCAAGTTGAAATAGGTCAATAACGTAGATTCATGCCGCATCCTTCAGCCAATTTATATTGTAGCCTGTCTGGTATTTAACCAACATGGAAACAGGCAATTAAGTTTTACCAATTACTGAGGTCACACCTCATGTATGATTTAGAAATATTTCACTAGAGTAAACTGTATTATGTTTGACTACTGATCAAATATTACCCTTACTTTCATTTCAACATGTCGCACATTTTCCTTCCATATCGGCACATTCCCTTGCCGACATGCCACGCAATGTCCTGCAGCAGCTCACATAATTAGACAAAGGATACACCAAATAACGTTTAGGAGAAGTTATTGAACCTACTCGTCCTGAAGAAACACAAGACGATGAAGAAGCGGAAATGAGATGAGGTAAACATTACCGTGAATTTTTGTTGAGAATCCGCAAATGAATTGGCATTTTAGGGATGTGGATTTCCCCAGCGTCTTTCACGACAATGTATCGCGTCTCATCTCGAATCGTGAATATATGCTATCGTTTGATACCCACTTGGATGATTGGCACTCTCTCATTTGAAAAATCTGCTCTTAAGTTGAATGTAGTTTTTCATCTGCCTCTATGATTGAATACCCTCTGCTATCATAAATTCGCAAAAGCAACCATTTTGTGTTAAGCCTTGGCAGTTCAGTTGTTTCCTTGCCTTTGGGGTAGAATTCGTTTTGTTATTATACTTTTGGTGTGAATGCGTTTTGTATTTTTTTAAATGAACTTAAATTCAATTTGTTGTAGAGTCTGCATGGCTGAACGATGTTTATCATAATTTTGTGATTGAGCCCACGTTGTATGTAACGTTTGTGATTAAATGCATTTTGTTTTCCAGCTCTTTTGTTTGAATGCACTCCGATATTTTGTCAGTAATTTTGAATGCAGTGCCCTTAGTTTCTCTAAAAACAACACAGTATCTCAAATATATTGAGTTGGAGCATGTTAATGAGAAATGAGTATTTCATTGTAGGAAATATGAGCCAGCAGTAAAGTGGTTGATGCATTGAATATACAAAGCGCTATTTCGTACGGCCTATAATCGGTCCATAACGACATTATTATTCACCACAAATTTCATTAGTATGCGACTCAGTGAATACTTAAAAAGCTAGCCTTGTTTAAGTCGTCAATAATATGCTTTATGCACCCGGGAAGCGCGCATATGCGGATCGAATGTACACCCGACCTATAAGGATACATAAGGAAGAGGAACTTTTCGTGGGGCTAGATATGTAACCGATATTATTAAAAAAGCTGACAGGACAAATAGCACTGGAATGATTCACTAACAAATTTTGTATAATATTGAATGCTTAGTTGCAAAAATACATGAATTTCAAGGGATTACTGAGGTACCATAGGCCAAAGTATGCACGTATGGGGTTTCCTAGTTCTGTCTGATCGGATAATTCCCTGTGTTGGAGATGGCTATCATCGATGCGTATTTTATATGCAAGCATTTTTCATAAGTTGGCATGGCTGGCTGAATTGATGTAAACAAATTTTAGCCTTAAAGTGCCACTACACAGGGAGAGATGCTTCACTGAACTGGCAATTTCGTTGAGGTTCCTACTCAGGAGACCGTGAAAGATCACGGGTGAGCAATAAGTTTAGCAGAGTAACACATATGTAGTGATAACATGCCTGGTCAAAAAACAGTGTACGTAAAATGAAACGAGACGTGTAACAGTATGATATTCTTCAAACTTTGGTGAATGTTTTGTACAAGTGAAGAGAACACGTAGTCCCACTACTCATAGTCACTCCAAGCTATTTCACTGAGATAAAGACGCCAAACATTCACCGTAATTGCTAAGTTGTAGACATTGCTTTGTGAGTGCTTGGTAGCGATATTCTTTAAACAGCTGAAATAGGATATCTTACTGTCTGTATGTGTATAGCGACTTAGTGATAAACCCGCAACTACCCGAAGTTGAGGGTTACAAGTGCCATTTCTACACGGTCAGCAAATTCCCTACAACGGTTTTGTCTCAAAGGAAGGAGCAACTTTAAGAAACTTGATCCATCAGAAACTTTTGACTTGCAATCCACTTAATTTTCTTACCTGTTCATTTTGAAGCGGAATATTACTGATCATTCTCTAGCAAACAGTATTTACCATTATGCTGTGAGCGATGAATTAGGATAAGGTACCACTGATTGAGAGCGCAATCCTGGAGGAACCTCCATCCAACGGTGAAGATACATGCTTAGAAATGTTAAAACCTTGTCACTGAAAAACCAGGTTTTGAATAAGAATTAAGTAGGGAAGTAGGATTTTTCTATTCGGTAGGTACAAAAACAACTGTATTTTTTAAATGCTAACTGAGCCAAAATCACCAAACTAATTTACCTGCAGGTTCTTAATGGACTAGTAGTTTGTGTTTGCCCTACTCAGAACTCGCAAAATTACACTTAGTGAAATTAAAATAAAGCTTCCACAGCTTAGTTACTAATAATGAATAATCAGATGATTGGAATTGGGTCAACTATTTCTGATATCTGTATCTAATGTATTTGGCCTAATATTCCAAAAGCTACTTAATGTATGTCCTCCGATGATAGATCGGTCTTTGCCACTTGGTTTTAAATAAACTGTGTGTAATATGTAACAGTGGGGGAGTCTATACCTGTATAAGGACAGAGTAAATGTTGTACGGTTGTGTTTCACTAGTCACTCCAATCTAACATAGGATTAGAAACTAGGCATTACTGCGGCTGCATTTGTCATAGATGCAGGTGTCAACACCATTAAACCATGTAGTGTCGTTAATATTAATACGAATATCAACAAGTTCACTGGGTTGACTGGTATGAGTAGTGGAGTATGCTGAAAGGAATTGCTGGGAAGGGTATGCTTATACACACGTACCAGAATTTTTGGATCTGCTTTCATCACTATCCATTTTTGCCTTGGTCCCGTTGATGAATATAATTTTAGTCCGACGTCAGTTCTATCAGACGTATCCGCAAGGGGACACCTGAAGTAGTAAATTTTCCATCTTAAAATTGAAGGAACTCGATTTTTATGTAACAAAATTTTGCGATAAAATACCATAATGCTCTTCAAAGTGTCTCAACTGACTTTGTGTACTCTATCCCAAGGGATATTCCTAGCACGTACGGGAGCATTTTCACATTGGGATAGTCATCTACAACCTTTATAGAACTCACGCAATTTGCCATATCCTCTTACGTTTTGAGGTATTTTATTACAAAGATTGATGCAATGATTAAAGAACTTTTTCTTACCGTGGTCAAAATATATCTAGTTTGTTTACAGGAAGCGGTGCATGGTTTAAAATTTAATACTCAGGACAGCATTTAAGCTGCTGTATGGATGACCGATACAATGCAATCTTGCGGTTGAGAGATCAGATTATTGTATTTAAGCAAAGCGCAATTTGTCATGGTCGCATCATAACGCGCAGAATGGCCACCAACGCAAATAGAAGTAAACGCGACCATGACATGTTATACAACTGAACTAAGATTCGGCGTCATTCGAGAAAATAAGTGCGCCTAAATCCTCCATTCAGGATCTGCAGTTTACATTACGCTTTGTAGCAGATACAGTCCAAAACGTCGGTCATGCTCGTAGACGTATCTGAGAATTTTTTGAGTCCACAATTCTTTCTGCTGCGTCAGTCACGGTCTAGCCTTTACGTGATTGACCGATACATACACTGTATAATAAAGGTATTGTTCTTGAGACAAAATGTTAAATTGTTAGTTGTCAATGTTGTGTTGTGTGTAAAAATCTTAATATAAATTTGTCCTATCGGATACTATGTCAGCGGTTGCAAAATTTATACAGCCGAATATCAGTGATCAACCATAGGCATGGAGATTCCTGAGCAAGACTTTGTCCCGGTGAACTTTTGCACATTATTTGGTGCATCTAAGCAGGACAACTTTTTGACTTTTTCTTCTATGGCTAGCCACAGCACACTGCAGAAGACTTGGCGCTCGTTTATTCATCAGTTTGATGTTTTCTCCTTAGCCCTAGAACCGTTTTCCTTGCAAAATCTTTGCTGCTGCAAGCATGGAATGCCCTCGCAATGTTCATTGTATTTTACCGGAACTCAATCTAAGTAAAGACAAACAAGCTTGCACGACCTCGCAGCAGTCGATGATGCCAAGCTGGGTTAGAGTCCAATACTTGCTCTGCTCAATGCACCCTACTCTAGTATAAATTCAAGGCCCGCAATTTGCATGGAGATGTATCTAACAAACGATTTGCATTAATTCAACTTATCCGATATTATGCATTTCAGATTATATTTTTCAGCTTCACCAATTCTCTTTATCATAGGATTACGAGCCATAATCTGCATCGGTCTAGCTGCTTTTAGGTAACTTTTACGCAATATTATCCATTGACCGTATTGCTATAAGGTATTTATGAATGATAACAAACAGTTGGTCCATATTGTTGATTATTTTAATATACCAGCTGTTTGGCGCTAGCTGTATATATATATATAAATATATATATATATATAATGCTTATAAAACTCATAAACCTTTCACTCGGTCTTACCCTTCGTGTTTGCACCGGAAAATGATTGCGTAGGTATAACTGTGGTTGTGGGGTGCTAGTGGCTGATTGTCCCTTTGCGGGCGCAGGAGTCCTTTGACGATCATACAGAGACTAATTTTATAACAAAATCGGAATTATGTTCGCCAAACACCTGGTTATTTAAAACGGTTAGATCTGAACCAATTGCATTTTGACCGGGTTGCATGCCTTGGCTGACTTAGTGTCATCAGTTTTGAATACGGTGAGCGTTTTAATCTCACTGCTGAAAGTTAACAATATTATGACAAAAATATCCGTGCATAAAAGAGCAAATTAATGGGCAATAAAAATCTGGGATTCATTGCAAACAACAGGAAGCCAACGTACTGAGCAGTTTACTTAAGGTGATTGGACAGATCATCGCTAATCATCATCCAAAATGTCTTTTTAACGGAAGCTCCAGAAAGGACGACTGTATAGAATGACATCCGGCGGCTAAGGATTGGTTGATAAATACTGATTAAAATATTTTGGGAGCAGAATATTAAATATGTACAACTCCAATGGGATATTTGTAATACTAAAATTGATTTAGGCACCTCTTACTATCGTAAGGGTAATTCAACTTTCTTTTCAAATTTAAAGCTATTTAACTCACGATATCGAATTATCAAATGAATACATACCATGGTCAGGGTACACCCAGCCTCCGAATTGAATTGTTTTGCAATGAGAATCCAGCAAACTTTTCACCTTCTGCACAGAGTTGGTCTGCAAGACATACATTGACAAACTGTTTCAAACCTTAAACTCCCTCCATTCAAAAATAATCTGCTGAGGAAAGCCGCTTTAGATCGTCCAATCCAAGTTTATGCCGATGTTCCCGTCCGCTACATGACATTCGCAAGGGTAGTAGCGGCCTTACTATGAGCTATCCTCCGAGCCATAACATGAGAAGGCTCACAAGCAAATCGACTCGAATGTACGATATGATGATGTAGTGCTAGTAAATTGAGCATGGGCTTGATGTCTACTGACTTGTAAAAGGCATCACAAGATGATTCGTTTGGAAAACATGTTGGTATTTAATGTGGAGTATAAAAGGAAAACAAAGCAAAATTAAGCGATTATAAGACAAGTTCCGCAATTGGGATTTGAGGATGTGAAATAAAAATACATTTCGTTTTAACTTACACTAAATGCTTGCAATACAACGAGCAAGAATCTCTCTAAAACAACCAACGGAAACCTATTAACCCCACAGGCTTTTGCAGCCCAACTCCAAAAATCAAGCAGAAATCACTTCGAAAAGCACGGTAGGAAGATGAAAATTGGTAGATGCACGCATTTCGTATTGTCTCCTCAGTAGCATTCACAATAACCGGCATGCAACTATGTACTTAAATATGCGTGTGACCGAATAAGCATGAGATGCACAATGAATGACGGAAGTTTCACCCCTATGTCCATGGCAGTCTTAAGCTGATAGATAATTGTTTTTGAACACACAAGGCCGGCTTCATCCGGCTTATCGCAACGGCCACGGCGAAACGGAGGAAGCGGGGATTAGGGTGAGTTAATAAAAATGTGAACGCTGATCCAATCTCTATCCGGTGACGCGTAGTCAGTAGGTTTTTAAATTTGAGGAAGTTGGCGGCTTGCGCAAGCACCGAATTTCAGTGGGACAGGGATGCTGGTCGATTTCTGGTTGAACCCACCTTGGCAAGTGTTTCTTTATTCGGGAATTCAAAGACCGATAGGTTCTGCCTATGTAACTGTCTCCGCAGTCGCACACGAATTTGTATATGCAGTGTCAGTTGCCCCCGGTCGGTTGAGTTCCCTTCGTTGGACGCACCGGCAAGTTACTGGTTCTATCGATGAGCACAATATGAGCACCACACTAACTACTCTGCGTAGCAGAGATTAAACGTTTCGTGGTCTCCAATGCAGTGAAGTCACTCTAGAAATGCAAACCGACATGGATCTTTTTCTTTGCAGCCGTATGCACCCAGTCGTTCCGGACACGCTGTCTGCTGTGTCTCTCCATAAATCTACGTGGATAAGCATTTGCAACGAGTGTTGTTGTAATTAACTCTAGCTCGTCGGCTAGACAATCAGGGGAGCAAATTCGTCTAGCACGATTAACTAAACTTTCACAAGGATCCGTTTGTACCGCACGGTTGTGAAACTGGTGAAGTGCAGGTATTGGACGGAAAATCTTGCTTTTCTGTAGATAGACCTTCTAATGAGCCCGTCATCTCTGCGACTGATGAGGATGTCAAAGAAAGGCAGACAGTTCCTCTGTTCCTCTTCGCAGGTGACCCGCAAGTTGTATGTGCACAGTTGAGTTACTGCACCAACTGGACAATCTGCTGCTCCGATGAACAAAAGGCCAATATGTCATCAACATAACGCTTATATTACGGTAACTGGGATATTTCTGTGGATAGCCTCTTTCTATCATCAGCATGAAGAAATCGGCAAGTATAGGGTCTTGTGGGCTACCCATTGCCCCACCATCGATTTGACGATATGGGGTGTTCTGAAAGTAGAATCCAACATTTGCTGTACACAGAAGTAAGAATTCCTGTAGAAAGTCGACTGGAATTGGTAACGAATAACTAGAATGCACAGCTAGCTCACATATGTATTTAACAGTTTGTTATATTGGGACGTTGGTGAATAGAGATTCCACATCCAAGGAACACATGATCTTATCGGAGAGGTTGATGTCATCTAAGTCACCGATAATTTGAATGAATGTTTAAGACTATATGAACTGGACAGTTGTCTTAGAGGCGAAAGTATTTTTACTAGTCAGAGAGCCAATTTATGCTGCGGCGCATTTACTATTGATAGAATGGCCCTAAGTGGTACTCCACTCTTGTGCGTCTTCGGTGACTCGTATAGCTGCGGAGTAGTGCTGCAACTTGGCATCAAACAATTTTAGTTTTCACACTCAATGAAGCAGTGAAGGAGAAGCGTTTCAAGATGGGCAGCTATACTAGCTCCAACGTCGAATATGTTCTCCATCTTATTATGTCGTTCAAATTTGCTTGCGTCTTTGAATATACTACTCATTTTCTGAGCGTACTCGGCCTTGTTCTTGACCAACACTCCAGAGCCCTTATCCAGTTTCATCACAACTACGTTCTTAGTACGCAGTTCAAGCAGGGCCTGGAGGTGTCGGCCTGTAAGTGCGCCTTTTTCGGTTACTATCGCAGTCTTAACTTCGTGGGCAATGTCGGTAAATTTGTTTCTAAACTTCGTTTGAAAATAACCGATTGAACTGGTTTCGAAGTAGCTCTTCTAGATTGCTTTACCTAATGCTTTACCTAACTACAAGGCGTTTATGAATACGTGATTCACTGGCTTTTACATATAGTCAATTAGGATGAAACAATGGAAAGTATTGTTGCACTCATGAAAACTAGAACGTCTACAAGCTCGTTAGAATTGCCTTATAAATGGTAAAGGTAAAGAAAACATCGATAAATTGAAAAACGTTTCGCTGGGCTTACCATATTGTTCACAATGAGGCTTGCGACTGAAAGCCCAATTTAATTGAGAATGGTACTGCCGGTTAACGCAACCTTTGTCACATTACTTCATTAAATTAAGTACAAATATTTCTAACGTAGGTGAGTCAAACGAATGTCAAGATATCTTTTTAATGCATCTACTGCAGAGGCAGAAACATCAAAATTGAAAGCATGTTTCATGGTTGGTAGCCAAGAAGATCATAAACGTTGGGAGACATGCAAGCGCGGTGTATAATGTGACGAACAGGAATTGGGGACTCCTCAGTTTTATGCTGTGACTTAATTCATGCAGATGAAGGCAGAGGTGCTTAGTGTTCCTCAGCCGCCTGCAGGTCGCTGTTGGATCACCCCGTGGGCGCAGATTGGAACCTCGTAAATTCGTAGAATATGGCGTAACTCGGTATGGTAGGTGGAAACTCATTTGAATTGCTTAATTCCTCTTCGCTGTGGAATCTTGGGTGCTGAGAGATTTTGTTTGTTCCAAGTCTGTCAACTTTGGATTATGTAGTGCACCTGTGGCTGCACGTGTGTATTAAACAACTTTTGACTGACGGATGGATAAAACTGTCCAGCTGCCTTTCGCGGCATGTCAACCTACTAGTTTTCAGTGTCTGTCACATTCCGCGATTGTTCTGAGCCTGGATTAATGTCCCTAGATCGCGAGCCAGGCTGACTGCATGCAGCTTAACTTCTCTAAGCTAGCATACGATGTTAATTTGGTGATAAATGCAGACCACGTTTCACTTAGAAGAATTAATCTGGAGCAACATATAAAATGAGGATTTATACGCCATTTCAAGTAATGGATGACGTGCGCCTGGTCTCATTTCTCGCTTGCCGCATCCTCACTTCATCAGCGGAATGTAAGAAATCCAAGGCGATTAGATGCTTACGATTATTATTGAACGCAAGCAGCGAACGTGGCCCCAGTACTGATCATTATGGAAATGTACATTCTAAGTGAATCCGATCTACTTTGCGCTTCGAGTTGTAACCTGTAGTTGCCGTTTCGTCCAGATAATTTTCATCCATTCAAGGACCGGATCCCCTAACCCGTGGCTTTCAAAATTGTGAAGTAGATTCGTTGGTCTAGTTTGACGAATGATCCGGAAAATTCGAGGTAATCGACATATGTATCTGTCTTCATATCGGCCGCTGCTATTCAACTATCGCTACAAGCAAAAGGTTGATTACGAATCAGCGTTGGTAACGGTAGCCTGTGCTTCTTCAATACAATGAATTCGCAACATTCTGCATGGGTGACCAAAGCCTCAACGATGATTTTCCAAGTCAAATTTGAAGGTGGAGGCAGGCGAACCACAGGACAATAGTTTGTGGGTTTTAAGACGATACTGATTCTAAAATTTAGAGTAAATTATATAGTCATTTCACATCGTATTTACCTTTCGTTCGTCCAAACATGTTCGGGAGAAGTGTAATACTACCTCGGCCAAGGTTGCTGCTGCGTTCTGCGAGCAGTTGCGAATGTCCTGGTTTCCAGAATTATTGTAGATGGGCAGGGAAAGCGGTTTTCTCATAATATCTGCGATGGTATACGTGAGGTGAGGGAGTCTTAGTGCTGGGTCGATGTGTGCGTATATGTAACATTAAAGCTCATCTCGTTGGAATGTCGGATTAATGCATGCGTAGTGCATCGTCTAATTCTTCGTCTCCCTGTGGAACTCCCAGTGAAGTCTAAAGTACGAGGATCCCGTTCTTTAATTTTCAAATGACATCAATAAGCTTAGTTAGGAGGTTTCAGTATTTTGCAATTTTAAAAGCTAATATTTGTTGTTGATCCAATTTATCTGCTCGGACAAGCGAAGAACAACGTATTCGCGGCAATTTTTGGGATATGAACGGACACTGTATCCACAATGAATTGCATACTTTACTGAAATGCGTTTGTGAGCACTGATTCTGATAAACGACGATGGCTTGTTTGAACTAGTCTTATTAGTTTCCAATTTATCCGACAAACTGATTACAGGCGCTTTCAGGTGAGGAACAGTTCAAGATGTCCACCTCAGTTATTGCCACCAGATCGTTCAGTATGTCGCAACGTGTGGTGGTGCTTGTTCGTTTAGCTCTTTCATTCGATTTCCTGCGTACCGCACTGTTAAAAGTTGAACGCTTAGTTCTCATGGGATGTATCGGAAAGGCTTGCCGATCATGCGTATTTTTATTGGTAAGTTCGCGGTCTAGTACCTATGGTTTGTTAGCAGCTCTCTAGTTGGTAGACGTGCCCCATGCTGTGGCTGATATTGCATTCATGATGCTACTTCATCGCCGTTGTGGTGAACCAACCTACACATATAATAATTCTTTTCAATGTGGATAAAATCTATTCCACCTTATTTGGTTTGTCCTGCGAACTTTATAACCTTCTCCTAATTTGCACACTTCGATCATGCAAATTGTGGTAATCTTGCTTTACTTCATCACGTGTTATTTTTTAAAAAATTTTCGGACATTCTTTTTTACCTATCTTGGATTCACTTAGAAGCACTTTACTCCATATGCTTATTTAGAGAGCTTTTATGTCGTCATATGCGTTTACTTTTTTCGGTATCTTTTATTTGATATCGGCAATTCGAAATATTGGCTGTTGTTTGACATCCCCGGTGTGGCTATGCTTGATGTGCATGTTAACAAGGCGCCTACCAGTATATTATCCACTACGTCGTCCATATTGTCTCCAATAGACAGTTGGTCGTTGCTGGAGGGGACAGGGTGCACTGCTTGGGGTCCCGCAAGGCTCGATGATTGGTTCCGTGCAATCAGTGTAGAGCGGACTAAAGTCCAGCCACCGCCTTGTGTGCGCTTGATTCCCACATACAGCTTGCCTGTGTCTGCATGCTTCCCGGTCTTATTCCTTCGGGTTTACATTAGCAATGGTTTTGTGGATATAGCTGTGGGTGTACAGCGCAGGCTATCCATCTACCCTCTGTAGGCTCAGGCGTGTTGTGGATGGCTACAGTGACAGGCAAATCCTGATACGGATGCCAACAACCAGTTAGTGGATGAGGTGATTTATTTGAACAGTTATGTGGCCCTTGAATGATTTGCTGCTGGGTTCCTAGACGTCCAAGTCGTGAACAGTGAAATCAACTAAGACAAGGTTGTGACTGTAGCTCGGGCGGAGGCGCATTCCGATTGCAGGTAGTAGGTAGTTGCTCATCTCTGGACTAGACGACCGTAGCTTAGTATACGACTACCACAAAGCTGTTGTCACTGTGTTTGCCCTATGAACGACACCATGACAAATGTGTTACATGCTTCACCGTATCAAGCAACATTTCGCACTATATGTCGAGATGATATTATAACATATGCACCACATACCATGCTGGAATGATCACTACGAGACAGTGACATTTCTTGTATCGACATGGCGACACAACTTATCTCTGAATGCAAACAAGTCACGGTTCTGAAAATGCGATCAAAAGCTGTTGTTTGGCGCAGCTGAATCTAAGCAGTTCCGATAAGAAGATGAATAGCATTAGCTTAGATGCAGGAAACATTATTGCTTCACAGCAGCAAAGAGAAGAACATGTATGTGAATAAGATAATATATCGACCGCTGTATGGTCTGCTGCAAAACGTTTTAAGTTGTATTTTCGGTGAAAGGTTTACATTCAGGTTCACCGAAAATTTATCCATCACTTGTGGCAAGACATTTTGCACAGTCCCTGAATTGCAGCTGCATGATGGTGTGGGATGTTTCTATCATTCTCTGACTAGTTACAAACTTGCGGTTTGATTGTTAACACCACTCAATTTCTCTGCTATGGGGTCGTTTTAATTCAGGCGAGCGATAGAGATTATAGCCGCTTTGAAACGGTGCTTGTTTGCAACAATTCCTGAAGTAACTGACAACGATGTAACAACCTAATTCACATCTGCCTGATTTGATACCACACCTTCGTTATCCTTAGGCTGTACTCTTCCCAGCTTGCTGATTTTCGCAGCCTTGCGAAAGAAGAAGCCATAACACCAAACAAGAGCAGACACGCAAACGTAGGGCTATTGATCCTAGTCCTGAGCACCAATTTCGCACCTTTCATGCTAATGAGGATAAAGGACACGGTAGACAAAATCTTTGCTACATATGGATTTATGTTGTACTGTTCCAAACACAGCTTGGGTTGGATCAGGAAACTTCTGTAAAGTAACGGATTACACAAGAACCATACTGCAGAAACGATTTGAAAAACATGACATCTTTAATCTTACAAACGAGGTTCAGCAAGACTGAAAGAAGTCTAACCTTCTCAAGGGTATTTGACATTTGAGTGACGGCTAATCCCTGTCAGGCTCGGTCGATTAAACGCGCAGGTTGCCTGCAGTGTTTTCTTTCTCTGATAGTTCATAATGTTTTGTTTCAGTAAACTGGAGGTTGATTCCGGAAAACTGGAACATGTAATTGACGGAGTATAACGTTTCCTCTTTTTAACTATTAAGATATTATGGTTACTGACAGAGAAATTTTGTCATGCACCGCATGGACTAATTTACGTCCTTTTATAACTTGGAAGGAGTTTTGATATAGCTGACTGCTTGGCACAAACGCAGTACCCTTGCAGTCCATATCATTCGCCCAGATATACTGGGAACAGCAACATGACAGCTAACAGACCAATTGGATCAGTTGTTTCCGCGACGCTTAGATAACAACCAGTTTTCCACCAAGTGGGGACTCAAAATAATACGAAGACAGAACAATAAGTTTCCGGATACGCATGTGAGCTGAGAAGAATATTGGGATCTGTAATCCGTTTTAAATATTGTTCAGTTATTTCCGCTCAGGAAACCCTATTACAGCAGCCCAGCATAGCTCACTGATATAATAAGCGTCGCTATAATCTGTCTACAATAAGGTCGATGAATTTCTATGATTACAAGTGTGGTTTAGAGTAACAGCAGTGTTGAGTCATAGATTGCGGCGTGTGGTGACGATACGCTTTATGAAACTTCGTGTTCGAGCATTTTGCAGAGTTCCCGCGTGGCAGGCAGTCCCTGTATGTTGAGGCACGGTGTGGTAGACCTGTGGAGGTCACTACCGAGAACAACGTTGCTGTGTCTGTGATGCTGTGCGCGTGACTGCGGTAAAGCACCAGTAAGCCAACGGCAGCTCATCTGGGTCAATCCACGCCACCCTATATCAATAGCTCAGTTTCGGAAAGGTTTACGCACGTTGGGTATCCCAGATTGCAGCTCAGGTGGATTGGTGACGCACCATAATTGCCAGGTCTGAGGTTGAACGTTCCAATGCTTATTGGGAGATTCATATTGGTGATGTGAACGGTGCACTTTTCGATCCAGAGACCAAGCAACAGTCGGTTCAGCGGACGGTCGTTGGTAGGGCATCGTCACAGAAATTCCTGCGTGAGCGCACTGCGGCTAAGCAGCGGCTGGCTGCGTTCGTGGTCAAGACCAGTAATGTGGGTGCCGTCCTTCTGTACGGCACCAACTAATAACTGGAGGCTGGTGTACTAACCACTGTCCGGCGTAAGCGCCTGGAACTCTAGCCCTTCTTCTTCCAAGGATTCCAGCAGGAGGGGGCGTGGTGCACCATGACAGCGCACCTGCACACTGGTCCCATTTTGTTGTACATTCATTGGCTGGAGGACACACTCAGGAATTTAATCACTCACACTACAGCCCAGACATGGCTTTGTGTGACTATTCTGTGTTCCCAAATGGCATGCATATGGTGCGTGGAATCCACTATGAATTCTCAGAAGCTCCGGTAGAAGTCTCTATTGAGCTGCTTGAATGATTAGCCGTGTTAGCATAGTGTAACTTTATCTCTAGATGGTTCGAACCAATAGAACTCTGCGTAAACTTTGGTGCAGTGTATTTCGAGAAAATATAATGTTACTTTTGTGTAAAAATAAACATTTTGTGCATTCCGATACTTATTACTCTACATCCTTAACTATTTCACAAAGGCGGATGCAGAACTATGTTTCAGTACTTCCGCTCAGTTTTGCTTCTCTCTTTGGTTCGCAAGTTCATATAATCCGTCATAGAGAATGCGCCGGAGTGCTATCCTGAAAACTGTAATATCATTACTCTCGAGCAGCATGGATTCCGTCGACAGCGATCATACACAATGAAGTTACTAATCGCCAAAATATTTTGACATAGTCAACTGACCCTAGAAAGTAGGTTGACGTGATCTACTTGGATTTTCGAAGGCATTTAACCATTAAGATGGTTTGAATTTCCTTCCCCAACTCCTTTATAACGGAATCAGCAACCCATTCATAAGCTGCATCTTTAACCTTCTCCTTCAACGGCAGTTAGTGGTCGGAATTCGTATCCCCTTATCTGACTCCATACAAGTCTACTCTGATATGCCACACGGCTCAATGCTAGGGACACGGTTGCTGTTTGCATATAATTTACATGTTTTTGATGACGCCCAAAGGAGTTGGTGCATGGTTCAATAGAAATGGTCACAAGCTTGCTCTTCAGATTTGTACAGACTCTGCACATTAGTAGTAAGCAAAAATGTTCTGATACTCAATGTGAGCAAATTCAAGCTTCGTTTTTACGACTTCAGAGTGACTACTCCAACATGCTAGAAACGCAAGCCCTACAGCAATATTTCGTAAAACACGTGTTGTGTTTGCTGTTTCCGAATGACCTGTGTTTATCTAGTCAATTCGATTAGGCAACCAACTAGGTAATGAACAGGCCGGGCTGTTCCGATGGGCGTTACGACATTCAGCTGATGTTATATATTACACCTGCTCACTGCATATTTTCTTCCCCATGTCGAATACGCTGGCCAAGATGGAATACTTTGCTTAAGAAGGAATATAGTGCATTAGAGGCGCCTCACCGTGGGGCACATATTTTTGCCATATAGAGTTGCGAGCACACATAATATCAAAGCTTGCAATTTTTGAAGGTATACGGTGGATAGCATTTCCAAATACGAGAAGGCCTGCTGATGACCCACTTAATGCCACTTCATGATTAAACAAAGCACGGAACAATAGTGTTCTTTCTGCCACCCTACATACTTACTTCGATTAACGTCAGTATCTCACATTTCTAATAGTAATAATTAAGACAGTTTGTACGTATATGTCCTATTTTAACCATATTATTCCATAAGATAGAATCAAATTTAGCCACAACCCTTGCGCCACTTACGCACAAGCAATAATGCAAATCTGTTGTTAACGAGTGTCTCACTGTCGAATCTTTGTCAGCGGTTGGGCTATTCGTACCAGTAAAAATGTGGGTGCAGACTGATGTTTCAATCTCTAATTTGGAGCGTGGATTGTTAGATTAATGGATGAGTGGTCTCCAGCTTACGTATATATGCACAACGATACGGCATAAAGTGCATCGATTAAGCGACAAAACCATCTATAACGCTGACAGCAGCTAGCTAGAGGACTGAAGCAAACTATCCGGTAGGTTTTTCAGCCGCAGGCTACAGAGATACTTACAGGAGTGTGCGAGAGTACTCAGGCAAAAATAAGGTTCTAAGTGCAAAAGAGCAATAATTCACCCGCGTGGATTTAGGCATCGAATGCACAAAGACTGTGAATTTGGCAGCAATGTGATCCGAACGGCATTTCCAAGCCTTGGTATATACTGAGGGAAATTCACCGAACTGGTGTGAGTGCCTCTAAGCACAGTGACACGTGATGTGATTAGAGCACAAAGAATGTGCAGCACTGAGCGTGCTTTCCCGTTGTCGGCACACTACGCTTCTGTATTTGCGAATGACCAGGTGTCTGCTCCGAGTTCGACGATTACAGCTTTTACTGAACTCGACAGTCTGCATTGCATCGTTAAAGAGGTATATCAAATACTCGCTCACCTTGACAGCAGCAAACCTGCCTGACCTGATGGGCTTCACTCACTGACTACCAAGGCACTTTCGACAGTCATCTCTCCTGTTGTGACTGAGCTTTTAAACAGGTCGCTGTCGGAAGCCTTGTTGCCGATTGACTGGAAATGTTCGGTGGTGAAGCTTATTCAGAAAGGCGGCGACCCTAGCAAAGTAGACAACTACAGACCAATAGATCTGACACTTACTTGAACAAAAGTTGGTGAGAATGTCGTGATGAGGGGGTTGCTGCATTTACTAGAGTCAAAAGTGGTCCTGACGCCAGCATAGCACGGTTGTATGCAAGGCTGTTCATGCATTACAAACTTGCTTGGGACGAGGTATGATTGGCTGAAGGCAATAAGCAAGCGGAATTATATCGACAGAATATTCATCGATTTCAGTAGAGCCTTCGATAACGTCAGCCATGAGGTTCTCCTTCATAAACTCAGGATGCGTGATGTCGGTGGCTCATTGCACCGGTGGATCCGCGACTTTGTTGTTGGAAGAAATTAGAGGGTACAGATCGATGATCATTTAACTGACTGTTGACAATCTACAAATGGCGTACGTCAAAGCACTATGCTGCGGCCCACTCTGTTCGTGATCCACTTCAACAATATATGTAAGCTTCTCCGGTCGCTGGGTGCCTTGTTTGCGTACGACATGAAGATTTGTAGAGAAATTAACGCTCCCGACGACCGTGATCTACTTCAGCAACACCTCAACCGCCTATCCACATATGCTGCAGCAATGCATCTCCCGGTCATCCCAGGCAAGTCTGTATTTGTGAGCCTGGGGAAGGATGCTGACGACCGAACCTACACCCTTGACGGGCCAAACGCTATATCTTACACCCTTCTTGAAAGCCCTAGGTGTACTGTCGTGCTACGATTTAAACTTTGTGGATAACACGAACAGGCTATATCGTATTGGACTGAGCATGCTTTGGGCGCTTAAACATAGCTTCGGTACATGTCCTGAGCATATTGCCAGTCGCCCCTTTTCTTCTATCATTACAGGGATGCGAGATTACGGTTCACCCGCCTAGTTTCTGATTACCCGAGACGATGCACAAAAGATCGCAGCGTCCAAAACGTTGCTACAAGGCTCATCGCGAGTTTACTTGGCTTGGGTTATAGTGACCGGCGCGAGAAACTAGGATTCTACACCTTGTCCTACGGTCGGGTTCGTATTGGTCTCATTATGACCTACCGTATTCTACCTCACGGTGCCTTCCCCATGCTGAGGCCAATTCAACACTTACGAGGGACATACAGCACACGCGAACACAGATACAAACTTGTCGTACCGGATGTGAAACGTTTCCCCACCCAGTATGCTTCGAACGGATAGTGGTAAATATTCGGAACAGTTTGCCTGAACATGTGATGGAGGCAATATCTGTGCACCAGTTCAAAACGTTGTTAGATTTATATTTTCGCACTATTAGATTCAGAGGACGATTGCATACGATGACTTGTCAAATTTGTGGGTCCTGCAACAGCGTTTGTCAGATATTATAAAGGTTAAATGAGAACGATAACGATATTCAAGGCTGACAATTTTTATAATGTTTTTCACCATATTTCGGAAGATTTGTACATAGTTCATTTATACTTATTCTTTAAGGCGGTATTTAGTACTCTGCATGGCATAAGATTGCTGTTAAGATGCATGGAACTCGCTCACATTGATCAGATTAAGCCTACAATAAGCAGGAAAATGACGAATATGTTATTGCTTAACCAAGATTATGTTAAACTTAGAGACACTGAATCCTCATGGTTAGAGGTTGTTAGATAACTTAGTGGCTGACATATACGGACTTTTGTAACCTGTGATGTGATTGTGTAGGTAATTAGTATTAGCAAATCGCTGCAAAGCAAACTCGAAGTACCTTATTTCGGTGCATGTACTGAGCTATTAGTCTCATAATTAACCACGCTATGGTTGTGATTAGATCATGTGTGCTTTAAGAAAATAAGTGTTAAGTCTTCTAGAATCGAAAGATAAAAGAACCACTCGGAATGCTTCACTGTGCAATAGGTATGCTTTTGCGATGTTGTTTGTAGACACTTGGAGTTATGGAACTTGGCGTTTGCTTGGAAAATAAATATGTTAAATTTCGGGACAATGCTGCAAAAACCATGTACATTTTCAAACATTTTATTGTAGAAACTGTATTGCTAAAACTGATCGATTTTGGACTGTGTTATGTCTAGTCAACAGTGTGGATGTTTTGAGAATCTTTCTGCAACGTGTTTGATGAGTACGACTGTTTTGATGAACCACGCTTAATTTATGACTTCTCGGCGCAAACCTATGCGCACTTGGATCCACTTCAATGCACGCTTGTCCAGTATATTTGTACTAGAGCGCCTGCCAAATTAGAGCAAACCCTCAATAAAGGTTGATGGCGACTTTGCTTGCAAAGAAAGACTGCACAATAATAGCTCAACGATATAAGAAAGCATTTGTCCTGATCTTCCTTAATTCTAAGCCCTCGAAATGCCCTTACCTGGATTTATTATTGCAATTGAGGGGCAGTTCGAATGTAGCAACCTTTTCGCTCGCCAGATAACATGCAACAGCGAAGAGCAATCATTAATAAAGCACCCGCGGCGAACCGAAGCAAGAATGAGTGACGAACTTTGGATAATAGATTATATATTCAGAGCGTTGAAAAAAGTGTACAATAAATATTGGAAACTTATTTCAGAAATTACCGTTGGTTATGTAAGTTTACAAATAAATCATAATTACAACTAATAGTCTGAGGTGGAATAGAGACAGAGAAGATATTTCGAAAGAGCGAGTAACTTAAAAGAACAGTACAAAATATGTCACCATTATTAAAAAGCTTACAAAAATAAGCAAAAGCCTATGAACATTTAACAGTTAGGTATTCAAAATCGTGCATATGGGACAGGATTATTTATGGTCGCAAAGGGAGGAGAGAGTTCCAAATTATAACATAGCAAAGAAATTAGCTCGATCTTTGCAATCATTGTTTGCAACCTTTTTACACACAAATAATTTGGCCACACTCTAAAATTTCAAATGCCAAGTCATCTGGATTGCCCAAGACACATCTTATTTGAGGAATTATTTTACTACGGTTACTGTGTATTGGAAATTTACATTCATTTTGTAATTTAGTTTACCTTAATTATTTCTGAAGTTCTAAAAGCTGACCCATCCGTTTGACGTTTAGAAAGCACTTTAGGATCATTCACGAAAGTTGCACGTAAATAAGCATTTTCACGGATTCAAAAAATACCTGTAAAAGAAGCAGCAACTAGCGGTTTAAATGTGCAAAAGACTGTGCTGGGTGGCAAGTAACTCTTAGACGTCGGACAGTTTTCAAGACACATTTACTACTGATCCATTTCAGTAATATGTAGTCCTTTCTTAGTAAATCCATGGATCTTACGGGATACAGAAATACTTTTATCTTGTAGCCACAAGGAGGCTGATTACATTCCGTTGTGCATTACAAAGTACTTTGATATGTTTTAGAGTGTTAACCTGTTCCATCCGAATTTGCTTGCCTCACTGTCGTAAGGGCAGTGTAATTACTTCCAACAATAAATTTGGCTATAACGTCGAAATCTGCTGTTCACTCTTCCGATAATCATCAACAGTTACCATACAGAAAGTTAAATTCATGTAATAGTTTAACTAACACAGTTGAGGGATAAAACTGGCTGATGCAGGATTTCCAATTGATTCGTCAGCCTCAATTAGTTACAGGTGAACGTGCATTACTAGAGAGATAGGGTGGAGAACAAATTTGACCCCCCGTTTCCATAACAGTTCAGAAGTTACAGACAGGCAAAATTTACACAGGGTATGAGCTTTACGTAAATGATCGCCATTAAGGATGGAACAAACGGGTAATGGCTGGTCGGTAAGTTGTTATCTTGCAATGAGTAAAGTTCGTGTAGAATTTATGTAAGAAGGATTAAGTGTTTACGCCCACGAATATATTCCGCCTGTGCCGCATTATCATCGAGTTCAGTGCCATATAAAATCGGCCGATGGTACCAACAAGTAAATTAGCAAATAGCTAATGAACTGAAGAAGATAAGTTTTCCTTCAGCCGTCCGGGAAAGAACCAACTGTTGGTTCATCTAATTTCTTTGATTCTGCGATCTGGAGCTCTCATGAGATGTGAGCTACACACTTAAGAAACGATGTCAGACTGCACGAATACCATGCAGTAGAATAAACAGCGAGCCATTTTATTGTTGCTTCTTTCACATTTGCTCGAAGAAACGATGAATTAGATCATAAACATATAATTCCAGACCTGCTAGATGAGAAAAGCCCAGTGTGTAATCTGCAGTATTGATGACAAAAGGAGCGTTTCTTTAGTTTACTGTTTTCATTAGAATTTTTCATCGTTGGAAAAATTGACATTTGAACGTATAAGTTGCTAATGCCTTGTACTCATCTAAGGTAATTCAATTTTTCATAACAGAGCAGCGGTTGTAGCATTAATATCTACCATTTAATAGTTACAATTAACAACATCTAATCTACATTGATCTACATAATACGTACTTTCTCATACCTATGAGTGAAATAGACTTATAACTTGTGAAAGCATTGGCCGAAGTAAAGGTCCGACTATGAGTATTTCGTTCATTAAGATGACAAGTAACAAACATTTCACGGAGTTTGATGCGAATTAAAGCAGTGCATTACAAAAATGATTACAGTAAATTCCATAAATGCAATGCGACAGATAAATGACCACTGCTAATTAAGTTAGCACAATTTATAAATAAAAGAGCAATTAACCCCATCGCTTATGTGTCTATCATGGTATGTCAAGTTGCTTCGTATGAAACAACTAATCGTTTACAGAAATACTTCATTTTAGTTCTGGTTGGTGTCTACATATTTTGGAAATACTTGACTTTTATTGAAAAGCAGGTTTGGCAATGTTACATATATGACAATAATCAAAATCTTTCGTCAATGCACGTTATTACTTACTTAGTTGTCAATTGCACAACATCAACATATATTACATTTGAGCATCCTGCAGTGCTATTTACAACCTAAAATACTAGAGATCCTTTGTAGAGAAAACAACTTGTGGTCGATAGCGATTTCGGGCAGAATACCACTCGCCAGAACGTCCATAATATTTTGTGTATGTCAGAATACAATTTATTTAACCGGGTTAATAACCTACGGTTATCAGAATCACAGCGGGTTTTTTACAGCTTGCAGCCCTATTTTGCTGAATACAAGAAGCGAAATTGACAGCATCTACGCATTTCAGTGTTAACTTTCGTTGCATTTTATTGATTTTGAACAAACACCTTTGCGAAGTAACAATGTTCTCATAATCTCAAATCACATGTGTTTAAATAGGAATGCTTATAAGATTAATTGAATTCCGTCAATGTTCACTCTTCCTAGTCAGTCATCTTGAGTAAAACATTTGCTATTCCGTTGAGTTTACTGCGTTTGTAATCGGACCTTGAATGTTAACACCAGTCAGTTAACCGCTTTAACGAGGCGTTGCTTTTGTTTCACAGATGTTAAGTACAACTATACATCTGTACGAATAAAACTCTGCTTCAACCAAAGAGTTGTCATATGTCTAAACAAGAATGGCTTGAAATTTCCGTGTGATGACTAAGGGAAGCTGTTTGAGTCAGAGGGTATTTTAAAAATGCTTACTCTGAAAATAGACTGCCGACAATGCCGCTTCTTTTAAACCCAGCAAAGAAGCAAACACGACCGTCATAACGGCAGTGGTAGAAGTGCAGTTGAATGGAGTAAACACATCCGTGTTGTTTACCAGTTGCAGCTCGGGGGCCGCACAGTTATCGCCATCCAAAACACGTAGCCAGGCAAATGGAGAATCCAGCTAAGGAAGACAAGTTAAAAACATTGCAGTGGATTGCAACTATTAACGTCCTTCATGTTAGGAATGTGCTACATCTAATGTCTCAAGGTATCTAAGTTATAGGTAAAAGAAACAAAGTATTCAATTTGGTGAAACGCACCATGCAAACTAGGGCATGTGCTTTTCTCAGAAACTCGGCTTGGTGAATGAGAATTAATTATATTCATCGGTACTAAAATATGACTTACTTTAAGCTTGGTGAATCGAGCATGCACTCTGTTTCCCACATCGACTTTTATTGACCAAATGCACAAAGCATTCATTCTTCCGTCTCCATTAAAATAAAAGCTTCCGATAGGTCCATGTAATTTCCCTCCACAGTTATCTAAATACGAAGTACAACAAATGTCTCTGCTTAATGGACGTCAGCACCAATATCAAGATACCACTATGCAGTAACGAATAAACGGTTAGGCAATTTGCTCCCTGTGAACTTCTCGATATTTAGACTCTAAAATAGATGCATATGCTTAGCTTTCCATTAACTTTGAGTCGACTTTCAGGAAAAAGGATGACGGAGCGCAGCAGGCAATTTGCAAGAATTTCAGTTATTAGCTTTGTCAGTTTGGCCCTTTGGGTTTGTTGGTTGTGCTATTATTCTGCTGTCTACAATGCAATCAAAGCAAATGGGGAAGATAGGTCGTTTAGAGAGCAAGGGATATATGTCATTGAATATGGATGCCTCAGTTAATGCATGTTACTGTGATGAGACTTACCCAACAGCCGATTATTTGCTGGAGGAAAATTATAGATGCAGTTATGTTTTACAAAGAATCTAATTAGAAACCGTGGCCAAAAGTTGGGTGTTGCAAACAAATTCATTTTACCAATTACTAGGGTATTTTCGCAGAAGCTAAATAAGTCGAACGATGATATCTATGGACTGCTACAACTTACCATTTTTCGGTTCCGTTGGACCTATAATTAAGGAAACAGCAAATAGTTAAGAAATAAGTATGCACTTAATCTGTAGTAAGAAGACGCATGTACTGTAGCGTAAAGATGTATCGGTTTATATGCAACCTTCCTTTTGTCACTGTGTGATATGCAGGCAGTTATACTACGATTTCTAGTAGAAATGACCAGTTTCTACCTGCTGAGCCAATTGCACTAGTACGTACATCTTTCTCACGTGCTTTATTTGAAGATAACAAGGAGAAATGACTTACTGCGCGGATAACCAGCAACTGAAGAATGGATAAAATGTACTTCATGAATTACCATGCAAACACATCGGTAGTTGATGCACGCATTCAGGATATTCGGATTACAACATGGTTACCTATGTAAATAATTAATATCTATATATATATTTGTGAATAAACACATCTGGTTGTAACTATTGCCGGAGTTTAGAATAACATAATACTTGATAATTAAGTATACTAATTATTGCACCTAACACTCTCTATGAAGCTTCCACTCAAATTAATTTTTAAAAAAGAAATAATTTTTAAAGGGTCATATCTACTTTTAACGTATGAACAAAAAAGTGACAAAGATTTTTAAAGGTGTATTAAATTCCAGAGTCGTTTCAAGTGATAATTTGTAGCAATACGCAAACCTTATTATATTTAGTGTAAAATAAATGGTTCACATGATGCAAGAATTTATAGGCCGCTCTATTTAATGACTCATGTTTTTTGTATTCTGAGAAATCCACAAGTGTAATGCACCGCGATAAAAATAAGCTCTTTCTTAATAAAAAAGTAAGATGTCAATGGAGTATAGTCATGCGTGACTAGGGAGTGAGGCACTGTAGCTGGTGTTTCTTTGAACTAAGACGTTTGTTTGGAGTTTTATTGGCAAATGGCGCCCGTATGATTAACATAAACGAATCAACCCAAATATATTCGAGAGCATATATGTCTTCGCGTCCACTGCGTTTTATTTGTGACTGTGAGAAATAGCTTACCGTTACATCTAGTATGCAAGTAATTAATCAGTGAATTAATAAGAGAATCATTTCAAAACTCTGTGCTTTACATAGCACCGATTGCATGGTAACGAAAAGTGAAATAATTCATAGAGAGAGGGAGAATGGAGTACAAATAGCCTCCATGCCTCGGATCCTTAAGACCAATGATATTTTAACGAGTCTGATTTTATTACAATTAGTTTCGCCACTATCTATCAGGTGTTTTCTTGAGTTTTGTGTCGAATCCCAGTGTTGCATTGAGGCGTTATCCGTTCATAATGTGTGCAATGATCAGATGCTTCCTTAAACATTGTGTGCACGTAAGCGAAAATAGTATGCACTACTTACTTAATGTTACCCTGCGATTTTTGTTTATTTCAAAACGAATGTACTTACATTTTCCACCTAAAATACCCCTTGTTAATAACCGCCCATATTTTCAACCACGTTTATGTCGTTGCGTTTGTATTTTCCATTTAATGCACTTTGCTTGCAAACTTTATTCCCTGTTACATAATTTAGAGAAATTGACGCATGAAAGATGAAATTGTTCGTTGTTGAAGCAGCTTCGAATATCGCAATTGCAGACTTCGTTAAGCCAAACAATACCATTAGATATTACAGTAATGTCGACAATAAGCGTTTCAAAAATGCAGAATTACATCTTGTTATTGAACGCAATCCTCACCCAATTTATAATCTGCTTTGAATCTTCGTTTTCCATCTGTGTGATCTGAGATGAAAAGAGCTGCCATTTCGTTACTGCTTGAAACAACTGCCGGAGTATGTCCCTCAAAAATCATGCCAATTCTTTTTGATGTGCAGTCAGGGCCATCGAATATGACAACGTATTCGAGAATCAGATTTGCGCTTATCATCTGTACAGGGTCAAATCAGGAATCGGATGAACACCAAATTTCTAAGTTGATAAGCATGATATCAGATAGGCAACACAATTAATATAATGCAGTTACTTTTAAAAGTGAATAGACTTAAAGTTGGAAATTAGGCATGATAATAAGTTGCTTTTATGTAACGTCACATCAACATGATAAGAGAGCATATTAACAGGCAATCGCTGCGGGAACGTACATGCACTTCTTGAAATGTTATTTTGATTTTGCCTCTGTGCGACACCCTGATAGCAAAGTTACAAAATCTGTATGCTCCATAACTCTCCAAATTTTCCGGACTCTCAAAGCTGCCGGAGTCCTGTGACGTGAAATTCCTGCTACATGTCGCATTGCGAACAACATCTGAAAAATCAGGGGAAAATGCGCTTATACAGTATTTACAACTGATACTGAGCAAATTCACCGCTACCTCACTAATCACTGAGACAGTAGACAAGTAGTGAACAACCTGTACGTTGGCATGTGCGAACACTATGTATATCCATCACTGTGAATATTAGACACCACTATTTGATTTACTAAGAGCCACTAAGCTGATTTATGTACCTTTCACGACACGTAATACGGAGGCAAGAGATAAGTCAAATAGTGATCATCCGTCAAATTGCGCCATGATATGCTGTCCTAATCAAATGCGACGGCTTATATATTGAAACATTCAGCGGCGCAGTCAAGTCTAATATTTTCGCAGAGAACGCGATACAGCGGTATGTGTGTGAACACTAACTTACAACAGCCGTACCATTTCACCTCCAAATAATAAACGTCAGGAGCACTGGCCGGACAGCTGCAATTCCAAACATCCCCTGACAATTCGCAAATTCAAAACACTCAAATATTTCTCTATGGGATCCGAAATAATTCATCTACGTTGTGCATACGTGCGTCTCTGATTTGCGTTTCCTTAACCTGCCAAACGTATGGAATCCTAGGGCTAAACACAAATTTGCTTGAGTTCACGGGCTAAACATTTTATTGTATTTTGAGTGGCGTTAAAATACATAAAAGCCTCTATTAGCCTTTTTCCTCGCATTTAGCTGTTAAAGAAAAAGTAGGTGGCCAGGCAGAGTTCGTCCACTTGTTCTAATCCCACACACCTTAATAAACTAATGAGCTGGATGTGATCGTTTTATTTCCACGTCTAGTTTAATATCGTTGGTATGTGTAACCGAAATGAACGCTAACTGAATGTTTCTGTAGTAATTTTGACCATATGTACTCTATGTTTGGTCACATTTATTTTAACCTTCATAAAAGTATGGGCATACTGGATCCGCAATACTTCGACCATGCGCAATGACCCGTTTATAAGAGTAAGCTGTTTGCGGTAGAGAAAAGAGGATAGCGCCCTCCTGGTTGTATTTCGCGTACTCACAGTCTGTGTGT